>CAKAJE020000989.1:0-46010 GCA_916610135.2 Macropis europaea | reverse complement strand
AATCGGGTCTCTGTTTGCCCTATCATAGAAGTTTAACAGTGCATTTTACTCGCCATTCCACGCGCTTTAAGATGCCGCCTAGCCCAGTACGCTATCTGAAATAGGAGCGACGTAAATTCAACAAATGTGATAGAATCTTGCTGAATTCTTAAATTAACCATAATATAAAATGATCTAATCGGGTCTCTGTTTGCCCTACCCTAGGAGTTTAATAGTGCATTTTACTCGCCATTTCATGCGCTTTGAGATGCCGCTTAGCCCAATACGCTATCTGAAATATGAGCGACACGAATTGAACAAATGTGATAGAATTTCCCTGAGATCTTGTATTAAACAAAATATAAAATGATCTAATCGCGTCTCTGATTGCCCTATCATACAAGTTTAATAGTGCATTTTACTCGCCACTCCACGCGCCTTAGGATGCCGCCTAGCCCAGTACGCTATCCGAAATAGGAGCGACGTAAATTGAACAAATGTGATAGAATTTTGCTGAATTCTTAAATTAACCATAATATAAAATGATCTAATCGGGTCTCTGTTTGCCCTACCCTAGAAGTTTAATAGTGCATTTTACGCGCCATTTCATGCGCTTTCAGTTGCCGCTTAGCCCAATACGCTATCTGAAATAGGAGCGACGTAAATTGAACAAATGTGATAGAATTTCCCTGAAATCTTATATTAAACAAAATATAAAATGATCTAATCGGGTCTCTGATTGCCCTATCATAGCAGTTTAATAGTGCATTTTACTCGCCATTCCACGCGCTTTAAGATGCCGCCTAGCCCAGTACGCTATCTGAAATAGGAGCGACGTAACTTGAACAAATGTGATAGAATTTCGCAGAATTCTTATATTAACCAAAACATAAAATGATCCAATCTGGTCTCTGTTCGCCCTAGCCTAGAAGTTTAATCGTGCATTTTACACGCCATTTCATGCGCTTTGAGATGCCGCTTAGCCCAACACGCTATCTGAAATAGGAGCGACGTAAATTCAACAAATGTGATAGAATTTCGCTGAATTCTTAAATTAACCATAATATACAATGATCTAATCGGGTCCCTGTTTGCTCTACCCTAGAAGTTTAATAGTGCATTTTACTCGCAATTTCATGCGCTTTGAGGTGCCGCTTAGCCCAATACGCTATCGGAAATATGAGCGACGTAAATTGAACAAATGTGATAGAATTTCGCTGAATTCTTAAATTAACTATAATATAAAATGATCTAATCGGGCCACTGATTGCCCTACCCTAGAAGTTTAATAGTGCATTTTACTCGCCATTTCATGCGCTTTGAGATGCCGCTTAGCCCAATACGCTATCGGAAATATGAGCGACGTAAATTGAACAAATGTGATAGAATTTCGCTGAATTCTTATATTAACAAAAATATAAAATGATCTAATCGGGTCTCTGTTTGCATTATCCTAGAAGTTTAGTATTGCAGTTTACTCGCCATTTCATGCGCTGTGAGATGCCGCTTAGCCCAATACGCTATCTGAAATAGGAGCGACGTAATTTGAAGAAATGTCATAGAATTACGCTGAATTCTTATATTAACCGTAATATAAAATGATCTAATCGGGTCTCTGTTTGCCCTACCCTAGATGTTTAATAGTCCATTTTATTCGCCATTCCATGCGCTTTGAGATGCCGGTTAGCCCAATACGCTAACTGAAATAGGAGCGACGTAAATAGAACAAATGTGATAGGATTTTCCTGAAATCTTATATTAAACAAAATATAAAATGATCTAATCGGGTCTCTGACTGCCCTATCATTGAAGTTTAACAGTGCATTTTACTCGCCATTCCACGCGCTTTAAGATGCCGCCTAGCCCAGTACGCTATCTGAAATAGGAGCGACGTAAGATGAACAAATGTGATAGAATTACGCTGAATTCTTATATTAACCGTAATATAAAATGATCTAACCGGGTATCTGTTTGCCCTATCCTAGAAGTTTAATAGTGCATTATACTCGCCATTTCATGCGCTTCGAGATGCCGCTTAGCTCAATACGCTATCTGAAATAGGAGCGACGAAAGTTGAACAAATGTGATAGAATTTCGCTGAATTATTTTATTAACCAGAATGTAAAAATGATCTAATCTGGTCTCTGTTCGCCCTACCATAGAAGTCTTATAGTGCATTTCACTCGCCATTTCATGCGCTTTGAGATGCCGCTTAGCCCAATACGCTATTTGAAATAGGAGCGACCTAAATTGAACGAATGTGATAGAATTTCGCTCAATTCTTAAATTAACCATAATATAAAATGATCTAATCGGGTCTCTGTTTGCCCTACCCTAGGAGTTTAATAGTGCATTTTACTCGCCATTTCATGCGCATTGAGATGCCGCTTAGCCCAATACGCTATCTGAAATATCAGCGACACGAATTGAACAAATGTGATAGAATTTCCCTGAAATCTTGTATTAAACAAAATATAAAATGATCTAATCGCGTCTCTGATTGCCCTATCATACAACTTTAATAGTGCATTTTACTCGCCACTCCACGCGCTTTAGGATGCCGCCTAGCCCAGTACGCTATCCGAAATAGGAGCGACGTAAATTGAACAAATGTGATAGAATTTTGCTGAATTCTTAAATTAACCATAATAGAAAATGATCTAATCGGGTCTCTGTTTGCCCTACCCTAGAAGTTTAATAGTGCATTTTACTCGCCATATCATGCGCTTTGAGATGCCGCTTAACCCAATACGCTATCTGAAATAGGAGCAACGAAAGTTGAACAAATGTGATAGAATTTCGCTGAATTATTTTATTAACCAGAATGTAAAATGATCTAATCGGTTCTCTGTTCGCCCTAGCCTAGAAGTTTAATAGTGCACTTTATTCGCCATTTCATGCGCTTTGTGATGCCGCGTAGCCCAATACGCTATCTGAAATAGGAGCGACGTAAATTGATCAAATGTGATAGAATTTCCCTGAATTCTTATATTAACCTTAATGTAAAATGATCTAATCGGGTCTCTGTTCGCCCTACACTAGAAGTTTAATAGTGCATTTCACTCGTCATTTCATGCGCTTTCAGTTGCCGCTTAGCTCAATACGCTATCTGAAATAGGAGCGACGTAAATTGAACAAATGTGATAGAATTTCCCTGAAATCTTATATTAAACAAAATATAAAATGATCTAATCGGGTCTCTGATTGCCCTATCATAGAAGATTAGTAGTGCATTTTACTCGCCATTCCACGCGCTTCAAGATGCCGCCTAGCCCAGTACGCTATCTGAAATAGGAGCGACGTAACTTGAACGAATGTGATAGAATTACGCTGCATTCTTATATTAACCGTAATATAAAATGATCTAATCGGGTATCTGTTTGCCTTATCCTAGAAGTTTAATAGTGCATTATACTCGCCATTTCATGCGCTTCGAGATGCCGCTTAGCTCAATACGCCTATCTGAAATGCGAGCGACGAAAGTTGAACAAATGTGATAGAATTTCGCTGAATTATTTTATTAACCAGAATGTAAAATGATCTAATCTGGTCTCTGTTCGCCCTACCATAGAAGTCTTATAGTGCATTTCACTCGCCATTTCATGCGCTTTGAGATGCCGCTTAGCCCAATACGCTATCTGAAATAGGAGCGACCTAAATTGAACGAATGTGATAGAATTTTGCTGAATTCTTAAATTAACCTTAATGTAAAATGATCTAATCGGGTCTCCGTTCGCCCTACACTAGAAGTTTAATAGTGCATTTCACTCGTCATTTCATGCGCTTTCAGTTGCCGCTTAGCCCAATACGCTATCTGAAATAGGAGCGACGTAAATTGAACAAATGTGATAGAATTTCCCTGAAATCTTATATTAAACAAAATATAAAATGATCTAATCGGGTCTCTGATTGCCCTATCATAGAAGTTTAACAGTGCATTTTACTCGCCATTCCACGCGCTTTAAGATGCCGCCTAGCCCAGTACGCTATCTGAAATAGGAGCGACGTAAATTCAACAAATGTGATAGAATCTTGCTGAATTCTTAAATTAACCATAATATAAAATGATCTAATCGGGTCTCTGTTTGCCCTACCCTAGGAGTTTAATAGTGCATTTTACTCGCCATTTCATGCGCTTTGAGATGCCGCTTAGCCCAATACGCTATCTGAAATATGAGCGACACGAATTGAACAAATGTGATAGAATTTCCCTGAGATCTTGTATTAAACAAAATATAAAATGATCTAATCGCGTCTCTGATTGCCCTATCATACAAGTTTAATAGTGCATTTTACTCGCCACTCCACGCGCCTTAGGATGCCGCCTAGCCCAGTACGCTATCCGAAATAGGAGCGACGTAAATTGAACAAATGTGATAGAATTTTGCTGAATTCTTAAATTAACCATAATATAAAATGATCTAATCGGGTCTCTGTTTGCCCTACCCTAGAAGTTTAATAGTGCATTTTACGCGCCATTTCATGCGCTTTCAGTTGCCGCTTAGCCCAATACGCTATCTGAAATAGGAGCGACGTAAATTGAACAAATGTGATAGAATTTCCCTGAAATCTTATATTAAACAAAATATAAAATGATCTAATCGGGTCTCTGATTGCCCTATCATAGAAGTTTAATAGTGCATTTTACTCGCCATTCCACGCGCTTTAAGATGCCGCCTAGCCCAGTACGCTATCTGAAATAGGAGCGACGTAACTTGAACAAATGTGATAGAATTTCGCAGAATTCTTATATTAACCAAAACATAAAATGATCCAATCTGGTCTCTGTTCGCCCTAGCCTAGAAGTTTAATCGTGCATTTTACACGCCATTTCATGCGCTTTGAGATGCCGCTTAGCCCAACACGCTATCTGAAATAGGAGCGACGTAAATTCAACAAATGTGATAGAATTTCGCTGAATTCTTAAATTAACCATAATATAAAATGATCTAATCGGGTCCCTGTTTGCTCTACCCTAGAAGTTTAATAGTGCATTTTACTCGCAATTTCATGCGCTTTGAGGTGCCGCTTAGCCCAATACGCTATCGGAAATATGAGCGACGTAAATTGAACAAATGTGATAGAATTTCGCTGAATTCTTAAATTAACTATAATATAAAATGATCTAATCGGGTCACTGATTGCCCTACCCTAGAAGTTTAATAGTGCATTTTACTCGCCATTTCATGCGCTTTGAGATGCCGCTTAGCCCAATACGCTATCGGAAATATGAGCGACGTAAATTGAACAAATGTGATAGAATTTCGCTGAATTCTTATATTAACAAAAATATAAAATGATCTAATCGGGTCTCTGTTTGCATTATCCTAGAAGTTTAGTATTGCATTTTACTCGCCATTTCATGCGCTGTGAGATGCCGCTTAGCCCAATACGCTATCTGAAATAGGAGCGACGTAATTTGAAGAAATGTGATAGAATTACGCTGAATTCTTATATTAACCGTAATATAAAATGATCTAATCGGGTCTCTGTTTGCCCTACCCTAGAAGTTTAATAGTCCATTTTATTCGCCATTCCATGCGCTTTGAGATGCCGGTTAGCCCAATACGCTAACTGAAATAGGAGCGACGTAAATAGAACAAATGTGATAGGATTTTCCTGAAATCTTATATTAAACAAAATATAAAATGATCTAATCGGGTCTCTGACTGCCCTATCATTGAAGTTTAACAGTGCATTTTACTCGCCATTCCACGCGCTTTAAGATGCCGCCTAGCCCAGTACGCTATCTGAAATAGGAGCGACGTAAATTCAACAAATGTGATAGAATCTTGCTGAATTCTTAAATTAAACAAAATATAAAATGACCTAATCGGGTCTCTGTTTGCCCCACCCTAGAAGTTTAATAGTCCATTTTATTCGCCATTTCATGCGCTTTGAGATGCCGGTTAGCCCAATACGCTAACTGAAATACGAGCGACGTAAATAGAACAAATGTGATAGAATTTTGCTGAATTCTTAAATTAACCATAGTACAAAATGATCTAATCGGGTCTCTGTTTGCCCTACCCTAGAAGTTTAATAGTGCATTTTGCTCGCCATTTCATGCGCTTTGATATGCCGCTTAGCCCAATACGCTATCTGAAATAGGAGCGACGTAAATTGAAGAAATGTGACAGAATTGCGCTGAATTCTTATATTAACCGTAATATAAAATGATCTAATCGGGTCTCTGTTTGCCCTACCCTAGAAGTTTAATAGTCCATTTTATTCGCCATTTCATGCGCTTTGAGATGTCTGTTAGCCCAATACGCTAACTGAAATAGGAGCGACGTAAATAGAACAAATGTGATAGGATTTCCCTGAAATCTTATGTTAAACAAAATATAAAATGATCTAATCGGGTCTCTGACTGCCCTATCATAGAAGTTTAACAGTGCATTTTACTCGCCATTCCACGCGCTTTAAGATGCCGCCTAGCCCAGTACGCTATCTGAAATATGAGCGACGTAAATTGAACAAATGTGGTATAGTTTCGCTGAATTCTTATGTTATCCTTAATGTAAAATGATCTAATCGGGTCTCTGTTCGCCCTACCCTAGAAGTTTAATAGTGCATTTTACTCGCCATTTCATGCGCTTTGAGATGCCGCTTAGCCCAATACGCTATCTGAAATATGAGCGACACGAATTGAACAAATGTGATAGAATTTCCCTGAAATCTTGTATTAAACAAAATATAAAATGATCTAATCGCGTCTCTGATTGCCCTATCATACAAGTTTAATAGTGCATTTTACTCGCCACTCCACGCGCTTTAGGATGCCGCCTAGCCCAGTACGCTATCCGAAATAGGAGCGACGTAAATTGAACAAATGTGATAGAATTTGGCTGAATTCTTAAATTAACCATAATATAAAATGATCTAATCGGGTCTCTGTTTGCCCTACCCTAGAAGTTTAATAGTGCATTTTACTCGCCATATCATGCGCTTTGAGATGCCGCTTAACCCAATACGCTATCTGAAATAGGAGCAACGAAAGTTGAACAAATGTGATAGAATTTCGCTGAATTATTTTATTAACCAGAATGTAAAATGATCTAATCGGTTCTCTGTTCGCCCTAGCCTAGAAGTTTAATAGTGCATTTTATTCGCCATTTCATGCGCTTTGTGATGCCGCGTAGCCCAATACGCTATCTGAAATAGGAGCGACGTAAATTGATCAAATGTGATAGAATTTCCCTGAATTCTTATATTAACCTTAATGTAAAATGATCTAATCGGGTCTCTGTTCGCCCTACACTAGAAGTTTAATAGTGCATTTCACTCGTCATTTCATGCGCTTTCAGTTGCCGCTTAGCTCAATACGCTATCTGAAATAGGAGCGACGTAAATTGAACAAATGTGATAGAATTTCCCTGAAATCTTATATTAAACAAAATATAAAATGATCTAATCGGGTCTCTGATTGCCCTATCATAGAAGATTAGTAGTGCATTTTACTCGCCATTCCACGCGCTTCAAGATGCCGCCTAGCCCAGTACGCTATCTGAAATAGGAGCGACGTAACTTGAACGAATGTGATAGAATTACGCTGCATTCTTATATTAACCGTAATATAAAATGATCTAATCGGGTATCTGTTTGCCTTATCCTAGAAGTTTAATAGTGCATTATACTCGCCATTTCATGCGCTTCGAGATGCCGCTTAGCTCAATACGCTATCTGAAATGCGAGCGACGAAAGTTGAACAAATGTGATAGAATTTCGCTGAATTATTTTATTAACCAGAATGTAAAATGATCTAATCTGGTCTCTGTTCGCCCTACCATAGAAGTCTTATAGTGCATTTCACTCGCCATTTCATGCGCTTTGAGATGCCGCTTAGCCCAATACGCTATCTGAAATAGGAGCGACCTAAATTGAACGAATGTGATAGAATTTTGCTGAATTCTTAAATTAACCTTAATGTAAAATGATCTAATCGGGTCTCCGTTCGCCCTACACTAGAAGTTTAATAGTGCATTTCACTCGTCATTTCATGCGCTTTCAGTTGCCGCTTAGCCCAATACGCTATCTGAAATAGGAGCGACGTAAATTGAACAAATGTGATAGAATTTCCCTGAAATCTTATATTAAACAAAATATAAAATGATCTAATCGGGTCTCTGATTGCCCTATCATAGAAGTTTAACAGTGCATTTTACTCGCCATTCCACGCGCTTTAAGATGCCGCCTAGCCCAGTACGCTATCTGAAATAGGAGCGACGTAAATTCAACAAATGTGATAGAATCTTGCTGAATTCTTAAATTAACCATAATATAAAATGATCTAATCGGGTCTCTGTTTGCCCTACCCTAGGAGTTTAATAGTGCATTTTACTCGCCATTTCATGCGCTTTGAGATGCCGCTTAGCCCAATACGCTATCTGAAATATGAGCGACACGAATTGAACAAATGTGATAGAATTTCCCTGAGATCTTGTATTAAACAAAATATAAAATGATCTAATCGCGTCTCTGATTGCCCTATCATACAAGTTTAATAGTGCATTTTACTCGCCACTCCACGCGCCTTAGGATGCCGCCTAGCCCAGTACGCTATCCGAAATAGGAGCGACGTAAATTGAACAAATGTGATAGAATTTTGCTGAATTCTTAAATTAACCATAATATAAAATGATCTAATCGGGTCTCTGTTTGCCCTACCCTAGAAGTTTAATAGTGCATTTTACGCGCCATTTCATGCGCTTTCAGTTGCCGCTTAGCCCAATACGCTATCTGAAATAGGAGCGACGTAAATTGAACAAATGTGATAGAATTTCCCTGAAATCTTATATTAAACAAAATATAAAATGATCTAATCGGGTCTCTGATTGCCCTATCATAGAAGTTTAATAGTGCATTTTACTCGCCATTCCACGCGCTTTAAGATGCCGCCTAGCCCAGTACGCTATCTGAAATAGGAGCGACGTAACTTGAACAAATGTGATAGAATTTCGCAGAATTCTTATATTAACCAAAACATAAAATGATCCAATCTGGTCTCTGTTCGCCCTAGCCTAGAAGTTTAATCGTGCATTTTACACGCCATTTCATGCGCTTTGAGATGCCGCTTAGCCCAACACGCTATCTGAAATAGGAGCGACGTAAATTCAACAAATGTGATAGAATTTCGCTGAATTCTTAAATTAACCATAATATACAATGATCTAATCGGGTCCCTGTTTGCTCTACCCTAGAAGTTTAATAGTGCATTTTACTCGCAATTTCATGCGCTTTGAGGTGCCGCTTAGCCCAATACGCTATCGGAAATATGAGCGACGTAAATTGAACAAATGTGATAGAATTTCGCTGAATTCTTAAATTAACTATAATATAAAATGATCTAATCGGGCCACTGATTGCCCTACCCTAGAAGTTTAATAGTGCATTTTACTCGCCATTTCATGCGCTTTGAGATGCCGCTTAGCCCAATACGCTATCGGAAATATGAGCGACGTAAATTGAACAAATGTGATAGAATTTCGCTGAATCCTTATATTAACAAAAATATAAAATGATCTAATCGGGTCTCTGTTTGCATTATCCTAGAAGTTTAGTATTGCATTTTACTCGCCATTTCATGCGCTGTGAGATGCCGCTTAGCCCAATACGCTATCTGAAATAGGAGCGACGTAATTTGAAGAAATGTCATAGAATTACGCTGAATTCTTATATTAACCGTAATATAAAATGATCTAATCGGGTCTCTGTTTGCCCTACCCTAGATGTTTAATAGTCCATTTTATTCGCCATTCCATGCGCTTTGAGATGCCGGTTAGCCCAATACGCTAACTGAAATAGGAGCGACGTAAATAGAACAAATGTGATAGGATTTTCCTGAAATCTTATATTAAACAAAATATAAAATGATCTAATCGGGTCTCTGACTGCCCTATCATTGAAGTTTAACAGTGCATTTTACTCGCCATTCCACGCGCTTTAAGATGCCGCCTAGCCCAGTACGCTATCTGAAATAGGAGCGACGTAAGATGAACAAATGTGATAGAATTACGCTGAATTCTTATATTAACCGTAATATAAAATGATCTAACCGGGTATCTGTTTGCCCTATCCTAGAAGTTTAATAGTGCATTATACTCGCCATTTCATGCGCTTCGAGATGCCGCTTAGCTCAATACGCTATCTGAAATAGGAGCGACGAAAGTTGAACAAATGTGATAGAATTTCGCTGAATTATTTTATTAACCAGAATGTAAAATGATCTAATCTGGTCTCTGTTCGCCCTACCATAGAAGTCTTATAGTGCATTTCACTCGCCATTTCATGCGCTTTGAGATGCCGCTTAGCCCAATACGCTATTTGAAATAGGAGCGACCTAAATTGAACGAATGTGATAGAATTTCGCTCAATTCTTAAATTAACCATAATATAAAATGATCTAATCGGGTCTCTGTTTGCCCTACCCTAGGAGTTTAATAGTGCATTTTACTCGCCATTTCATGCGCATTGAGATGCCGCTTAGCCCAATACGCTATCTGAAATATCAGCGACACGAATTGAACAAATGTGATAGAATTTCCCTGAAATCTTGTATTAAACAAAATATAAAATGATCTAATCGCGTCTCTGATTGCCCTATCATACAACTTTAATAGTGCATTTTACTCGCCACTCCACGCGCTTTAGGATGCCGCCTAGCCCAGTACGCTATCCGAAATAGGAGCGACGTAAATTGAACAAATGTGATAGAATTTTGCTGAATTCTTAAATTAACCATAATAGAAAATGATCTAATCGGGTCTCTGTTTGCCCTACCCTAGAAGTTTAATAGTGCATTTTACTCGCCATATCATGCGCTTTGAGATGCCGCTTAACCCAATACGCTATCTGAAATAGGAGCAACGAAAGTTGAACAAATGTGATAGAATTTCGCTGAATTATTTTATTAACCAGAATGTAAAATGATCTAATCGGTTCTCTGTTCGCCCTAGCCTAGAAGTTTAATAGTGCATTTTATTCGCCATTTCATGCGCTTTGTGATGCCGCGTATCCCAATACGCTATCTGAAATAGGAGCGACGTAAATTGATCAAATGTGATAGAATTTCCCTGAATTCTTATATTAACCTTAATGTAAAATGATCTAATCGGGTCTCTGTTCGCCCTACACTAGAAGTTTAATAGTGCATTTCACTCGTCATTTCATGCGCTTTCAGTTGCCGCTTAGCTCAATACGCTATCTGAAATAGGAGCGACGTAAATTGAACAAATGTGATAGAATTTCCCTGAAATCTTATATTAAACAAAATATAAAATGATCTAATCGGGTCTCTGATTGCCCTATCATAGAAGATTAGTAGTGCATTTTACTCGCCATTCCACGCGCTTCAAGATGCCGCCTAGCCCAGTACGCTATCTGAAATAGGAGCGACGTAACTTGAACGAATGTGATAGAATTACGCTGCATTCTTATATTAACCGTAATATAAAATGATCTAATCGGGTATCTGTTTGCCTTATCCTAGAAGTTTAATAGTGCATTATACTCGCCATTTCATGCGCTTCGAGATGCCGCTTAGCTCAATACGCTATCTGAAATGCGAGCGACGAAAGTTGAACAAATGTGATAGAATTTCGCTGAATTATTTTATTAACCAGAATGTAAAATGATCTAATCTGGTCTCTGTTCGCCCTACCATAGAAGTCTTATAGTGCATTTCACTCGCCATTTCATGCGCTTTGAGATGCCGCTTAGCCCAATACGCTATCTGAAATAGGAGCGACCTAAATTGAACGAATGTGATAGAATTTTGCTGAATTCTTAAATTAACCTTAATGTAAAATGATCTAATCGGGTCTCCGTTCGCCCTACACTAGAAGTTTAATAGTGCATTTCACTCGTCATTTCATGCGCTTTCAGTTGCCGCTTAGCCCAATACGCTATCTGAAATAGGAGCGACGTAAATTGAACAAATGTGATAGAATTTCCCTGAAATCTTATATTAAACAAAATATAAAATGATCTAATCGGGTCTCTGATTGCCCTATCATAGAAGTTTAACAGTGCATTTTACTCGCCATTCCACGCGCTTTAAGATGCCGCCTAGCCCAGTACGCTATCTGAAATAGGAGCGACGTAAATTCAACAAATGTGATAGAATCTTGCTGAATTCTTAAATTAACCATAATATAAAATGATCTAATCGGGTCTCTGTTTGCCCTACCCTAGGAGTTTAATAGTGCATTTTACTCGCCATTTCATGCGCTTTGAGATGCCGCTTAGCCCAATACGCTATCTGAAATATGAGCGACACGAATTGAACAAATGTGATAGAATTTCCCTGAGATCTTGTATTAAACAAAATATAAAATGATCTAATCGCGTCTCTGATTGCCCTATCATACAAGTTTAATAGTGCATTTTACTCGCCACTCCACGCGCCTTAGGATGCCGCCTAGCCCAGTACGCTATCCGAAATAGGAGCGACGTAAATTGAACAAATGTGATAGAATTTTGCTGAATTCTTAAATTAACCATAATATAAAATGATCTAATCGGGTCTCTGTTTGCCCTACCCTAGAAGTTTAATAGTGCATTTTACGCGCCATTTCATGCGCTTTCAGTTGCCGCTTAGCCCAATACGCTATCTGAAATAGGAGCGACGTAAATTGAACAAATGTGATAGAATTTCCCTGAAATCTTATATTAAACAAAATATAAAATGATCTAATCGGGTCTCTGATTGCCCTATCATAGAAGTTTAATAGTGCATTTTACTCGCCATTCCACGCGCTTTAAGATGCCGCCTAGCCCAGTACGCTATCTGAAATAGGAGCGACGTAACTTGAACAAATGTGATAGAATTTCGCAGAATTCTTATATTAACCAAAACATAAAATGATCCAATCTGGTCTCTGTTCGCCCTAGCCTAGAAGTTTAATCGTGCATTTTACACGCCATTTCATGCGCTTTGAGATGCCGCTTAGCCCAACACGCTATCTGAAATAGGAGCGACGTAAATTCAACAAATGTGATAGAATTTCGCTGAATTCTTAAATTAACCATAATATAAAATGATCTAATCGGGTCCCTGTTTGCTCTACCCTAGAAGTTTAATAGTGCATTTTACTCGCAATTTCATGCGCTTTGAGGTGCCGCTTAGCCCAATACGCTATCGGAAATATGAGCGACGTAAATTGAACAAATGTGATAGAATTTCGCTGAATTCTTAAATTAACTATAATATAAAATGATCTAATCGGGTCACTGATTGCCCTACCCTAGAAGTTTAATAGTGCATTTTACTCGCCATTTCATGCGCTTTGAGATGCCGCTTAGCCCAATACGCTATCGGAAATATGAGCGACGTAAATTGAACAAATGTGATAGAATTTCGCTGAATTCTTATATTAACAAAAATATAAAATGATCTAATCGGGTCTCTGTTTGCATTATCCTAGAAGTTTAGTATTGCATTTTACTCGCCATTTCATGCGCTGTGAGATGCCGCTTAGCCCAATACGCTATCTGAAATAGGAGCGACGTAATTTGAAGAAATGTGATAGAATTACGCTGAATTCTTATATTAACCGTAATATAAAATGATCTAATCGGGTCTCTGTTTGCCCTACCCTAGAAGTTTAATAGTCCATTTTATTCGCCATTCCATGCGCTTTGAGATGCCGGTTAGCCCAATACGCTAACTGAAATAGGAGCGACGTAAATAGAACAAATGTGATAGGATTTTCCTGAAATCTTATATTAAACAAAATATAAAATGATCTAATCGGGTCTCTGACTGCCCTATCATTGAAGTTTAACAGTGCATTTTACTCGCCATTCCACGCGCTTTAAGATGCCGCCTAGCCCAGTACGCTATCTGAAATATGAGCGACGTAAATTGAACAAATGTGGTATAGTTTCGCTGAATTCTTATGTTATCCTTAATGTAAAATGATCTAATCGGGTCTCTGTTCGCCCTACCCTAGAAGTTTAATAGTGCATTTTACTCGCCATTTCATGCGCTTTGAGATGCCGCTTAGCCCAATACGCTATCTGAAATATGAGCGACACGAATTGAACAAATGTGATAGAATTTCCCTGAAATCTTGTATTAAACAAAATATAAAATGATCTAATCGCGTCTCTGATTGCCCTATCATACAAGTTTAATAGTGCATTTTACTCGCCACTCCACGCGCTTTAGGATGCCGCCTAGCCCAGTACGCTATCCGAAATAGGAGCGACGTAAATTGAACAAATGTGATAGAATTTGGCTGAATTCTTAAATTAACCATAATATAAAATGATCTAATCGGGTCTCTGTTCGCCCGAGCCTAGAACTTTAATAGTGCATTTTGTTCGCCATTTCATTCGCTTTGTGATGCCGGTTAGCCCAATACGCTAACTGAAATAGGAGCGACGTAAATTGAACAAATGTGATAGAATTTCCCTGAAATCTTATATTGAACAAAATATAAAATGATCTAATCGGGTCTCTGATTGCTCTAGCATAGAAGTTTAGTAGTGCATTTTACTCGCCCTTCCACGCGCTTTAAGATGCCGCCTAGCCCAGTAGGCTATCTGAAATAGGAGCGACGTAAGATGAACAAATGTGATAGAATTACGCTGAATTCTTATATTAACCGTAATATAGAATGATCTAATCTGGTCTCTGATTGCCTTATCCTAAAAGTTTAATAGCGCATTTTACTCGCCATTTCATGCGCTTTGAGAGGCCGCTTAGCCCAATACGCCGTCTGAAATAGGAGCGACGTAAATTGAACAAATGTGATAGAATTTCCGTGAATCCTTATATTAACCTTAATGTAAAATGATCTAATCGGGTCTCTGTTCGCCCTACCATTGAACTTTAATAGTGCATTTTACTCGCCATTTCATGCGCTTTGAGATGCCGCATAGCCCAATACGCTATCTGAAATAGGAGCGACGTAAATTGAACAAATGTGATAGAATATCCGTGAATCCTTATATTAACCTTAATGTAAAATGATCTAATCGGGTCTCTTTTCGCCCTACCATAGAAGTCTAATGGTGCATTTCACTCGCCATTTCATGCGCTTTGTGATGGCGCTTAGCCCAATACGCTATTTGAAATAGGAGCGACGTAAATTGAACAAATGTGATAGAATTTCGCAGAATTCTTAAAGTAACCTTAATATAAAATGATCTAATCGGGTCTCTGGTTTCCCTACCATAGAAGTTTAATAGTGCATTTTACTCGGCATTCCACGCGCCTTAAGATGCCGTCTAGCACAGTACGCTATCTGAAATAGGAGCGACGTAAATTGAACAAATGTGATAGAATTTCGCTGAATTCTTAAAGTAACCTTAATATAAAATGATCTAATCGGGTCTCTGTTTGCCCTACCCTAGAAGTTTAATAGTGCATTTCACTCGTCATTTCATGCGCTTTGAGATGCCGCTAAGCACAATAAGCTATCTGGAATCGCAGCGACGTAAATTGAACAAATGTGAAAGAATTACGCCGCATTCTTATATTAACCGTAATATAAAATGATCTAATCGGGTCTCTGTTTGCCTTATCCTAGAAGTTTAATAGTGCATTTTACTCGCCATTCCACGCGCTTTAAGATGCCGCCTAGCCCAGTACGCTACCTGAAATAGGAGCGACGTAAGTTGAACAAATGTGATAGAATTACGCTGAATTCTTATATTAACCGTAATATAAAATGATCTTATCGGGTCTCTGTTTGCCTTATCCTAGAAGTTTGATAGTGCATTTTACTCGCCATTTCATGCGCTTTGAGATGCCGCGTAGCGCAATGCGCTATCTGAAATAGGAGCGACGTAAATTGAACAAATGTGATAGAATTTTGCTGAATTCTTAAATTAACTATAATATAAAATGATCTAATCGGGTCACTGATTGCCCTACCCTAGAAGTTTAATAGTGCATTTTACTCGCCATTTCATGCGCTTTGAGAGGCCGCTTAGCCCAATACGCTATCTGAAATATGAGCGACGAAAGTTGAACAAATGTGATAGAATTTCGCTGAATTATTTTATTAACCAGAATGTAAAATGATCTAATCTGGTCTCTGTTCGCCCTAGCCTAGAAGTTTAATAGTGGATTTTACTCGGCATTCCACGCGCTTTAAGATGCCGCCTATCCCAGTACGCTATCTGAAATAGGAGCGACCTTAATTGAACGAATGTGATAGAATTTTGCGGAATTCTTAAATTAACCATAATATAAAATTATCTAATCGGGTCTCTGCTTGCCCTACCCTAGAAGTTTAATAGTGCATTTTAGTCGCCATTTCATGCGCTTTGAGATGCCGCTTAGCACAATACGCTATTTGAAATAGGGGCGACGTAAATTGAACAAATGTGATAGAATTACGCTGAATTCTTATATTAACCGTAATATAAAATGATCTAATCGGGTCTCTGTTTGCCTTATCCTAGAAGTTTAATAGTGCATTTTACTCGCCATTCCACGCGCTTTAAGATGCCGCCGAGCCCAGTACGCTACCTGAAATAGGAGCGACGTAAGTTGAACAAATGTGATAGAATTACGCTGAATTCTTATATTAACCGTAATATAAAATGATCTAATCAGGTCTCTGTTTGCCTTATCCTAGAAGTTTGATAGTGCATTTTACTCGCCATTTCATGCGCTTTGAGGTGCCGCTTAGCCCAATACGCTATCTGAAATAGGAGCGACGTAAATTGAACAAATGTGATAGAATTTTGCTGAATGCTTAAATTAACCACAATATAAAATGTTCTAATCGGGTCTCTGTTTGCCCTACCCTAGTAGTTTAATTGTGCATTTTACTCGCCATTTCATGCGCTTTGAGATGCCGGTTAGCCCAATACGCTATCTGGAATAGGAGCGACGTAAATTGATCAAATGTGATAGAATTTCCCTGAATTCTTATATTAACCTTAATGTAAAATGATCTAATCGGGTCTCTGTTCGCCCTACCATAGAAGTCTAATAGTGCATTTCACTCGCCATTTCATGCGCTTTGAGATGCCGCTTAGCACAATACGCTATTTGAAATAGGGGCGACGTAAATTGAACAAATGTGATAGAATTACGCTGAATTCATAATTTAACCATAATATAAAATGATTTAATCGGGTCTCTGTTCGCCCTACCGTAGAAGTCTAATAGTGCATTTTACTCGCCATTTCATGCTCTTTGAGATGCCGCCTAGCCCAATACGCTATCTGAAATAGGAGCGACGTAAGTTGAACAAATGTGATAGAATTTCGCTGAATTCTTTTATTAACCATAATGTAAAATGATCTGATCGGGTCTCTGTTCGCCCTAGCCTAGAAGTAAAAGAGTGCATTTCAATCGCCATTTCATGCGCTTTGAGATGCCGCTTAGCCGAATACGCTATCTGAATTAGGAGCGACGTAAATTTAACAAATGTGATACAAATTCCCTGAAATCTGATATTATACAAAATATGAAATGATCTAATGTGGTCCCTGATTGCCCTATCATAGAAGATTAGTAGTGCATTTTACTCGCCATTCCACGCGCTTTAAGATGCCGCCTAGCCCAGTACGCCATCTAAATTAGGAGCGACGTAAGTTGAACAAATGTGATAGAATTTCGCTCAATTCTTAAATTAACCATAATATAAAATGATCTAATCGGGTCTCTGTTTGCCCTACCCTAGAACTTTAATAGTGCATTTTACTCGTCGTTTCATGCGCTTTGAGATGCCGCTAGCCTAATACGCTATCTGAGATAGGAGCCATATAAGTTGAACAAATGTGATAGAATTTCGCTGAATTCTTTTATTAACCATAATGTAAAATGATCTAATCGGATCTCTGTTCGCCCTAGCCTAGAACTTTAATAGTGCATTTTATTCGCCATTTCATACGCTTTGAGATGCCGCTTTGCCCAATACGCTATCTGAAATAGGAGCGACGTAAATTGAACAAATGTGATAGAATTTCACTGAATTCTTATATTAACCAAAATATAAAATGATCTAATCGGGTCTCTGATTGCCCTAGCATAGAAGTTTAATAGTGCATTTTACTCGCCATTCCGAGCGCTTTAAGATGCCGCATAGCCCAGTTCGCTATCTGCAATAGGAGCGACGTAAATTGAACAAATGTGATAGAATTTTGCTGAATTCTTAAATTAACCATAGTACAAAATGATCTAATCGGGTCTCTGTTTGCCCTACCCTAGAAGTTTAATAGTGCATTTTGCTCGCCATTTCATGCGCTTTGAGATGCCGCTTAGCCCAATACGCTATTCGAAATAGGAGCGACGTAAGTTGAACAAATGTGATAGAATTTCGCTGAATTCTTAAATTAACCATAACATAAAATGATCTAATCGGGTCTCTGTTTGCCCTACCCTAGAAGTTTAATAGTGCATTTTGCTCGCCATTTCATGCGCTTTGAGATGCCGCTGAGCCCAATAAGCTATCTGTAATAGGAGCGATGGAAATTGAACAAATGTGATAGAATTTCGCTGAATTCTTATATTAACCAAAATATAAAATGATCTAATCGGGTCTCTGATTGCCCTATCATAGAATTTTAATAGTGCATTCTACTCGCCATTCAACCCGCTTTAAGATGCCGCCTAGCCCAGTACGCTATCTGAAATAGGAGCGACGTAAATTGAACAAATGTGATAGAATTTTGCAGAATTCTTAAATTAACCATAATATAAAATGATCTACACGGGTCTCTGATTGCCTTATCATAGAATTTTAATAGTGCATTTTACTCGCCATTCCACGCGCTTTAAGATGCCACCTAGCCCAGTACGCTATCTGAAATAGGAGCGACGTAAATTGAGCAAATGTGATAGAATTTTGCTGAATTCTTAAATTAACCATAATATAAAATGATCTAATCGGGTCTCTGTTTGCCCTACCCTAGAAGTTTAATAGTGCATTTCACTCGTCACTTCATGCGCTTTGAGATGCCGCTAAGCACAATAAGCTATCTGTAATAGGAGCGACGTAAATTGAACAAATGTGATAGAATTTCGCTGAATTCTTATATTAACCAAAATATAAAATGATCTAATCGGGTCTCTGATTGCCCTATCATAGAAGTTTAGTAGTGCATTTTACTCGCAATACCACGCGCTTTAAGATGCCGCCTAGCCCAGTACGCTGTCTGAAATAGGAGCGACGTAAGTTGAACAAATGTGATAGAATTTCGCTGAATTCTTAAATTAACCATAATATAAAATGATCTAATCGGGTCTCTGTTTGCCCTACCCTAGAAGTTTAACAGTGCATTTCACTCGTCATTTCATGCGCTTTGACATGCCGCTTAGCCCAATAAGCTATCTGAAATAGGAGCGACGTAAATTGAACAAATGTGATAGAATTTCCATGAAATCTTATATTAAACATAATATAAAATGAGCTAATCGGGTCTCTGATTGCCCTATCATAAAAGTTGAGCTGTGCATTTTAGTCGCCATTCCACGCGCTTTAAGATGGCGCCTAGCCCAGTACGCTATCTGAAATAGGAGCGACGTAAGTTGAACAAATGTGATAGAATTTCGCTGAATTCTTTTATTAACCATAATGTAAAATGATCGAATCGTGTCTCTGTTCGCCCTAGCCTAGAAGTTTAATAGTGCATTTTACTCGCCATTTCGTGCGCTTTGAGGTGCCGCTTAGCCGAATACGCTATCTGAAATAGGAGCGACGTGAATTGAACAAATGTGATAGAATTTTGCTGAATGCTTAAATTAACCACAATATAAAATGTTCTAATCGGGTCTCTGTTTGCCCTACCCTAGTAGTTTAATTGTGCATTTTACTCGCCATTTCATGCGCTTTGAGATGCCGCTTAGCCCAATACGCTATCTGGAATAGGAGCGACGTAAATTGATCAAATGTGATAGAATTTCCCTGAATCCTTATATTAACCTTAATGTAAAATGATCTAATCGGGTCTCTGTTCGCCCTACCATAGAAGTCTAATAGTGCATTTCACTCGCCATTTCATGCGCTTTGAGATGCCGCTTAGCACAATACGCTATTTGAAATAGGGGCGACGTAAATTGAACAAATGTGATAGAATTACGCTGAATTCATAATTTAACCATAATATAAAATGATTTAATCGGGTCTCTGTTCGCCCTACCGTAGAAGTCTAATAGTGCATTTTACTCGCCATTTCATGCTCTTTGAGATGCCGCCTAGCCCAATACGCTATCTGAAATAGGGGCGACGTAAGTTGAACAAATGTGATAGAATTTCGCTGAATTCTTTTATTAACCATAATGTAAAATGATCTGATCGGGTCTCTGTTCGCCCTAGCCTAGAAGTAAAAGAGTGCATTTCATTCGCCATTTCATGCGCTTTGAGATGCCGCTTAGCCGAATACGCTATCTGAATTAGGAGCGACGTAAATTTAACAAATGTGATACAAATTCCCTGAAATCTGATATTATACAAAATATGAAATGATCTAATCGGGTCCCTGATTGCCCTATCATAGAAGATTAGTAGTGCATTTTACTCGCCATTCCACGCGCTTTAAGATGCCGCCTAGCCCAGTACGCCATCTAAATTAGGAGCGACGTAAGTTGAACAAATGTGATAGAATTTCGCTCAATTCTTAAATTAACCATAATATAAAATGATCTAATCGGGTCTCTGTTTGCCCTACCCTAGAACTTTAATAGTGCATTTTACTCGTCGTTTCATGCGCTTTGAGATGCCGCTAGCCTAATACGCTATCTGAGATAGGAGCCATATAAGTTGAACAAATGTGATAGAATTTCGCTGAATTCTTTTATTAACCATAATGTAAAATGATCTAATCGGATCTCCGTTCGCCCTAGCCTAGAACTTTAATAGTGCATTTTATTCGCCATTTCATACGCTTTGAGATGCCGCTTTGCCCAATACGCTATCTGAAATAGGAGCGACGTAAATTGAACAAATGTGATAGAATTTCACTGAATTCTTATATTAACCAAAATATAAAATGATCTAATCGGGTCTCTGATTGCCCTAGCATAGAAGTTTAATAGTGCATTTTACTCGCCATTCCGAGCGCTTTAAGATGCCGCATAGCCCAGTTCGCTATCTGCAATAGGAGCGACGTAAATTGAACAAATGTGATAGAATTTTGCTGAATTCTTAAATTAACCATAGTACAAAATGATCTAATCGGGTCTCTGTTTGCCCTACCCTAGAAGTTTAACAGTGCATTTCACTCGTCATTTCATGCGCTTTGACATGCCGCTTAGCCCAATAAGCTATCTGAAATAGGAGCGACGTAAATTGAACAAATGTGATAGAATTTCCATGAAATCTTATATTAAACATAATATAAAATGAGCTAATCGGGTCTCTGATTGCCCTATCATAAAAGTTGAGCTGTGCATTTTGCTCGCCATTTCATGCGCTTTGAGATGCCGCTGAGCCCAATAAGCTATCTGTAATAGGAGCGATGGAAATTGAACAAATGTGATAGAATTTCGCTGAATTCTTATATTAACCAAAATATAAAATGATCTAATCGGGTCTCTGATTGCCCTATCATAGAATTTTAATAGTGCATTCTACTCGCCATTCAACCCGCTTTAAGATGCCGCCTAGCCCAGTACGCTATCTGAAATAGGAGCGACGTAAATTGAACAAATGTGATAGAATTTTGCAGAATTCTTAAATTAACCATAATATAAAATGATCTAAACGGGTCTCTGATTGTCTTATCATAGAATTTTAATAGTGCATTTTACTCGCCATTCCACGCGCTTTAAGATGCCACCTAGCCCAGTACGCTATCTGAAATAGGAGCGACGTAAATTGAGCAAATGTGATAGAATTTTGCTGAATTCTTAAATTAACCATAATATAAAATGATCTAATCGGGTCTCTGTTTGCCCGACCCTAGAAGTTTAATAGTGCATTTCACTCGTCATTTCATGCGCTTTGAGATGCCCCTAAGCCCAATAAGCTATCTGTAATAGGAGCGACGTAAATGTTACAAATGTGATAGAATTTCGTTGAATTCTTATATTAACCAATATATAAAATGATTTAATCAGGTCTCTGATTGCCCTATCATAGAAGTTTAATAGTGCATTTTACTCGCCATTCCACGCGCTTTAAGATGCCGCCTAGCCCAGTACGCTATCTGAAATAGGAACGACGTAAGTTGAACAAATGTGATAGAATTTCGCTGAATTCTTTTATTAACCATAATGTAAAATGATCTGATCGGGTCTCTGTTCGCCCTAGCCTAGAAGTTGAGCAGTGCATTTTACTCGCCATTCCACGCGCTTTAAGATGGCGCCTAGCCCAGTACGCTATCTGAAATAGGAGCGACGTAAATTGAACAAATGTGATAGAATTTTGCAGAATTCTTAAATTAACCATAATATAAAATGATCTAAACGGGTCTCTGATTGTCTTATCATAGAATTTTAATAGTGCATTTTACTCGCCATTCCACGCGCTTTAAGATGCCACCTAGCCCAGTACGCTATCTGAAATAGGAGCGACGTAAATTGAGCAAATGTGATAGAATTTTGCTGAATTCTTAAATTAACCATAATATAAAATGATCTAATCGGGTCTCTGTTTGCCCGACCCTAGAAGTTTAATAGTGCATTTCACTCGTCATTTCATGCGCTTTGAGATGCCCCTAAGCCCAATAAGCTATCTGTAATAGGAGCGACGTAAATGTTACAAATGTGATAGAATTTCGTTGAATTCTTATATTAACCAATATATAAAATGATTTAATCAGGTCTCTGATTGCCCTATCATAGAAGTTTAATAGTGCATTTTACTCGCCATTCCACGCGCTTTAAGATGCCGCCTAGCCCAGTACGCTATCTGAAATAGGAACGACGTAAGTTGAACAAATGTGATAGAATTTCGCTGAATTCTTTTATTAACCATAATGTAAAATGATCTGATCGGGTCTCTGTTCGCCCTAGCCTAGAAGTTGAGCAGTGCATTTTACTCGCCATTCCACGCGCTTTAAGATGGCGCCTAGCCCAGTACGCTATCTGAAATAGGAGCGACGTAAGTTGAACAAATGTGATAGAATTTTGCTGAATTCTTAAATTAACCATAATATAAAATGATCTAATCGGGTCCCTGTTTGCCCTACCCTAGAAGTTTAATAGTGCATTTCACTCGTCACTTCATGCGCTTTGAGATGCCGCTAAGCCCAATAAGCTATCTGAAATAGGAGCGACGTAAATTGAACAAATGTGATAGAATTTCGCTGAATTCTTACATTAACCATAATGTAAAATGATATAATCGGGTCTCTGTTTGCCCTACCCTAGAAGTTTAATAGTGCATTTCACTCGTCACTTCATGCGCTTTGAGATGCCGCTAAGCACAATAAGCTATCTGTAATAGGAGTGTAGCAGCTACGGCACTGCTACCACATCCCTGCCGTGAAAGATCGAGATATTACCCTCGCTTAGTTTCTTTTCTTTAAATGCTTACGGTCTATCTTTCTTTAAAAGTGTACGAACACAGGCGCGTCGTAGACCGGCAACGGACGACGGTTGCCGATTGCGCGACGAGTTTTTTCTGTTGTTTTCTGACCGCGCGCCGCGGTCACCATACGAGAACACGAGGCAGAACCTCTTGCGACTCACCACGTGTACGACCGTGCGACGCAGACAATACCTGTTCTTATTCTGTTATATTAATTGTAAATAAATTGAGCGTGTAACGCAAATCGGAGTTATCAATTACGCACACCATACACCTCAATTATTGGTGACCCCGACGTGATCGCGACGTGATTGTGAAGTGATTGTGATCGTGATCGTGATCGTGACAAGACAATTTTTTTTTCTTCTCTCCATCGACTGTATTTCTTTAAAGACTTCCGTGAACTTTTTATACAATAGTGTAATTCGTGCAGAACTGTTAAAAGTGCAGGTGATCTCTCCGCTGAAGCAGCAATACGGCCATGAACGCGGCTATCCCTGCCAACGCCTCCACGAGCAGAACGTCGATAGAAACAGTCGCCGTTCGTATACCGGATTTTTGTCCTAGCGATCCGGAAATGTGGTTCAGCATGGTGGAAAGGAGTTTGGAGGTATCCGGAGTGACCACCGACAGCACCAGGTTCGGGTATATCCTGAGTGCCCTGGATCCACGCTACGCCACAGAGGTTCGAGACATAATAATGAACCCGCCAGCGACCGGTCAGTACGAAAAATTAAAAACCGAGCTGATCCGACGTTTGAGCGTGTCTCAAGAGCAGAAGACGCGACGCCTCTTGGAGCATGAGGAAATAGGCGATCGGAAACCTTCGCAATTTTTGAGGCATCTGCGCAGCCTAGCCGGGACGCAAGTATCAGACGCCTTATTGCGAACCCTTTGGCTAGGGAGGTTACCGACGAGCACGCAGGTAATTTTAGCCACGCAGAAGGACACGGAACTGGACAAAGTGGCCGAGCTGGCGGACGCTATCACCGATACCAGGCCTCATCGCCATCAAATTGCCGAAGCGTCACCCCCGGCGCCGCAGGAAATCGACGCAGGTAGGTCCCTCGAGGCTTTATTGCAATTGAAAATGTCGCAGCTCACTCTGTCGCTACGAGAAGAAATAGCGGCGCTTCGTCAAGAAATGACGAGCGATCGTACCTCGCGGAGAGATAGGGAGCCTCGATCCCGTTCACGTCCTCGGAGCCGTTCCGGATCTCGATCGAGGAAGCGCACACATGGCAAGGATGGAATATGCTGGTACCACTGGAGTTTCGGTACCGACGCAAGGGACTGCATTAAGCCGTGCACCTTCCAGGCGGGAAACATTCCGGGCAGTCGTTAACGACGGCTAGCGACCCCAGCCCGACTTTACGCCGTCTCTTCGTCATCGATCACGACACGAAGACGCAATTTTTGGTCGACACAGGCGCCGACCTCTGTGTCTTTCCACGAGCAATGATCCGAGGACGGCGCGAAAAATCATCCTACGAGCTTTCCGCAGCAAATGGCACCACCATCGCAACGTACGGGACTACGACTTTAACTCTCAATTTAGGGTTACGTCGGGTTTTCACATGGAGATTCGTAATCGCCGACGTCTCCAGGCCCATAATCGGGGTCGATTTCCTCGCTCACTTCGGACTAATGGTAGACGTTCGCAATCGCCGTCTCTTAGATCAAGTGACGTCTCTCTCGACACGAGGAATGCCTGCCCGCGAAGCCGTCCCGAGCATCAAAACAGTCTTCGGGGAATCCGCTTACCATTTTCTACTCCAGCGATTTCCCGAAATTACGAAACCGGAAGGAACACCTTCCGAACCAAAACACAGCACGATGCACCACATTCGTACTGCACCAGCTCCACCTGTTACCTGCAAACCACGGCGTCTTGCACCAGGTAGGCTACAGGCAGCCAAAAAGGAATTTGAAACCATGTCGCGATTAGGAACAACCCGACCGTCGGAGAGTAGCTGGTCGTCACCTTTGCACATGGTACCCAAAAAAGGAAGTGACGAATGGAGACCATGTGGCGATTATCGTGCTCTCAACGCCAGGACCTTGCCGGACCGATATCCCGTCAGGCATATTGAAGATTTTACACAAACTTTGCGGGGTAAGAAAATTTTTTCTACCATTGATCTCGTTCGAGCTTACAACCAAATCCCCGTTGCACCCGAAGATATTCCGAAGACAGCTATTACCACTCCTTTCGGATTATTCGAATTTCCGTTCATGTCGTTTGGGTTACGCAACGCGGCTCAAACCTTTCAGCGCTTTATCGATGAAGCGTTGCGAGGTTTGAACTTTTGTTTCGCATACATTGACGACATACTGGTGGCTTCAACATCCGAAGAGGAACACCTTCAACACCTCAAGATAGTTTTTGAACGGCTAAAACAATACGGTATAGTGATAAATACTGCAAAATGTGTCTTCGGAAGGACGGAGTTAAAATTTTTAGGCTACCTGGTGTCGGAATCAGGCACCCGACCATCCACCGAAAAGGTTGAGGCCATTTTAAAGTATCCACGGCCGACCACAGCGAAACAATTACGGCAGTTTTTAGGTATGGTAAATTTTTATAGACGTTTCATACCTAAAGCCGCACAGGTACATGCACCTCTGAACGACATGCTGGCGGACAATATAAAAGGCAGCGCACCTGTAAATTGGACACCAGACGCCACCGCAGCATTTGAAGACTCTAAAAAGGCGTTAGTAGAGGCTACTCTACTAACACACCCTGAAATCGACGCACCATTGGCCATCATATGCGACGCCTCGAATTCTGCTGTTGGCGCCGCGCTTCAACAACGCATCGGTGATAATTGGGAACCACTGGGTTTCTTTTCAAAAAAACTCAGCTCAACGGAACAGAAATACGCTACATACGACAGAGAATTACTCGCTATCTACCTCGCAGTCAAATATTTCCGTCATATGATCGAGGGAAGAACTTTCACTATCTTCACAGACCATAAACCAATCATTTACGCTTTCCAACAGAAACCAGAAAAATTCACCCCAAGACAATTTCGATATCTCAGCTTCATTAGTGAATTCTCAACGGACATCCGCCACGTAGCAGGTCGAGATAACGTTGTCGCCGATGCGTTGTCAAGAGTGGACGAAATCGAAGAGACTTTGGATTTTGAAATGCTGGCCAAATCGCAAGAAGAAGACGAGGAATTACTGACGTACTTACAAGGCAACACCGGTTTGAATTTAAAACGCATATCCATTCCGGGAAGTACACAACAAATTTACTGTGACATATCTACAGACACCGTTCGCCCTTTCCTCACAAAATCGTTTCGTCAAACTGCATTCAACGCACTACACAAAATATCGCATCCAGGAATCAACGCCACTGTCAAACTGATCACGCAAAGGTACGTTTGGCCATCGATCAAAACAGACTGCAGAAGATGGGCCCGGAACTGTATCCAATGTCAACGCTCCAAGATCACCAGGCACGTATCAGCACCCCTCGGTTCTTTTTCGCGACCATCGGCGAGGTTCGAACATGTTCATTTGGACATTGTCATCCTACCGGTCTCCGAAGGATACAGATATTGCCTTACCTGCGTGGATCGCTTTACGCGCTGGCCTGAAGCAATACCTCTCCGCGACCAGGAAGCAGCCACAGTAGCTCGAGCCTTTTACGAGGGGTGGATTGTTCGGTTTGGAACGCCGCTAAGGATCACCACGGACCAAGGTAGACAATTTGAGTCCAATCTTTTTAAACAATTAAGTTTGTTAACAGGTAGCAGACATCTAAGAACTACGGCATATCACCCGGCGGCTAATGGGATGGTGGAAAGGTTCCACCGTCAGTTAAAGGCAGCCATACGTTGCCATGAAAATCAACGTTGGACAGAGATTCTTCCCACCACGTTGCTGGGTATTCGTTCAGCCTGGAGGGAAGATTTAAAAGCAACGACAGCAGAGTTGGTGTACGGCGAACCATTGCGACTTCCTGGAGAATTCCTGTCTCCGCGTCCAGGTGAAGCTGACACTGACGCAACTTCATTTGTAAAGGAACTGCGACAACATTTCCAGGATCTGAGCCCAGTCGCAGGTTCTCACCATGGGTCACGGCGGACCTTCGTGTACAAAGACCTTGCCAGTTCCGAGCATGTTTTCGTACGACACGACGCATCGAAAGGCATTCTACAACAACCTTATGATGGACCATATCGTGTCATTAGCCGCGGACATAAAACCTTTCTAATAGACCGTCAAGGAAAACATGTCACAATTTCAATCGAGAGGTTAAAACCCGCGTATATTGTAAGTGATCATTTAACACATAAAAATTGTAATAATTCCGACACAGAACCAAATGTATCTCGCGATATTGTAACACCACAATTTACCACCCGCGCAGGTAGGCGAGTACGATTTCTCGACAGATTTCAAGCTGGATTTTCGTGATTAGGTAAATCACTGGCAGGGGGGTGATGTAGCAGCTACGGCACTGCTACCACATCCCTGCCGTGAAAGATCGAGATATTACCCTCGCTAACTTTCTTTTCTTTAAATGCTTACGGTCTATCTTTCTTTAAAAGTGTACGAACACAGGCGCGTCGTAGACCGGCAACGGACGACGGTTGCCGATTGCGCGACGAGTTTTTCTGTTGTTTTCTGACCGCGCGCCGCGGTCACCATACGAGAACACGAGGCGGAACCTCTTACGACTCACCACGTGTACGACCGTGCGACGCAGACAATACCTGTTCTTATTCTGTTATATTAATTGTAAATAAATTGAGCGTGTAACGCAAATCGGAGTTATCCATTACGCACACATTCACCTCACTGATATTTCAGATAGCGTATTGGGCTCAGCGGCATCTCAAAGCGCAAGAAATGTGGAGTAAAATGCACTATTAAACTTCTAGGGTAGGGCAAACAGAGACCCGATAAGATCATTTTATATTACGGTTAATATAAGAATTCAGCGTAATTCTATCACATTTGTTCAAGTTACGTCGCTCCTATTTCAGATAGCGTACTGGGCTAGGCGGAATCTCAAAGCGCGTGGAAGGGCGAGTAAAATGCACTACTAAACTTCTATGATCGGGCAATCAGAGACCCGATTACATCATTTCATATTTTGGTTAATATAAGAATTCAGCGAAATTCTCTCACATTTGTTCAATTTACGTCGCTGATATTTCAGATAGCGTATTGGGCTCAGCGGCATCTCAAAGCGCAAGAAATGTGGAGTAAAATGCACTATTAAACTTCTAGGGTAGGGCAAACAGAGACCCGATAAGATCATTTTATATTATGGTTAATTTAAGAATTCAGCGAAATTCTATCACATTTGTTCCATTTACGTCGCTCCTATTTCAGATAGCGTATTGGGCTAAGCGGCATCTTAAAGCGCGTGGAATGGCGAGTAAAATGCACTATTACACTTCTAGGGTAGGGCAAACAGAGACCCGATTAGATCATTTTATATTATGGTTAATTTAAGAATTCACCGAAATTCTATCACATTTGTTCAATTTACGTCGCTCCTATTTCAGATAGCGTATTGGGCTAAGCGGCATCTCAAAGCCCATGAAGTGGCGATTAAAATGCACTATTAAACTTCTAGGGTAAGGCGAACAGATACCCGATTAGATCATTTTATATTACGGTTAATATAAGAATTCAGCGTAATTCTATCACATTTGTTCAACTTACGTCGCTCCTATTTCAGATAGCGTACTGGGCTAGGCGGCATCTTAAAGCGCGTGGAAGGGCGAGTAAAATGCACTACTAAACTTCTAGGGTAGGGCAAACAGAGACCCGATTAGATCATTTTATATTACGGTTAATATAAGAATGCAGCGTAATTCTATCACATTTGCTCAACTTTCGTCGCTCCTATTTCAGATAGCGTACAGGGCTAGGCGGCATCTTAAAGCGCGTGGAAGGGCGAGTAAAATGCACTACTAATCTTCCATGATAGGGCAATCAGAGACCCGATTAGATCATTTTATATTTTGTTTTATATAAGATTTCAGGGAAATTCTATCACATTTGTTCAGTTTACGTCGCTCCTATTTCAGATAGCATATTGGGCTAAGCGGCACCTCAAAGCGCATGAAATGGCGAGTGAAATGCAATGTTAAACTTCTAGGGTAGGGCAAACAGAGACCCGATTAGATCATTTTATATTACGGTCAATTTAAGGATTCAGCATAATTCTTTTTCATTTCTTCAATTTACGTCACTCCTATTTCAGATAGCTTATTGGTCTTCGCGGCATCTCGAAGCGCATGAAATGACAAGTGAAATGCACTATTAAACTTCTAGGGTAGGGCAAATAGAGACCCGATTAGATCATTTTATATTATGGTTAATTTAAGAATTCAGCGAAATTCTATCACATTTGTTCAATTTACGTGGCTCCTATTAAAGATAGCGTATTGGGCTAAGCGGCATCTGAAAGCGCATGAAGTGGCTAGTAAAATGCACTATTAAACTTCTAGGGTAGGGCGAACAAAGACCCGGTTAAATCATTGTATATTATGGTTAATTTAAGAATTCAGCGAAATTCTATCACATTTGTTCAATTTACGTCGCTACTATTTCAGATACCGTATTGGGCTAAGCGGCATCTCAAAGCGCATGAAATGGCGAGTATAATGCACTATTAAACTTCTACGATAAGGCAAACAGAGACCCGATTAGATCATTTTATATTACGGTTAATATAAGAATTCAGCGTAATTCTATCAGATTTGTTCAGCTTACGTCGCTCCTATTTCAGATAGCGTACTGGGCTACGCGGCATCTTAAAGCGCGTGGAATGGCGAGTAAAATGCACTACTAAACTTCTATGATACGGCAATCAGAGTCCCGATTAGATAATTTTATATTTCGGTTAATATAAGAATTCAGCGAAATTCTATTACATTTGTTCAATTTACGTCGCTCCTATTAAAGATAGCGTATTGGGCTAAGCGGCATCTGAAAGCGCATGAAATGGCGAGTAAAATGCACTATTAAACCTCTAGGGTAGGGCAAACAGAGACACGATTAGATCATTTCATATTTTGGTTAATATAACGATTCAGCGAAATTCTATCACATTTGTTCAATTTACGTCGTTCCTATTTCAAATAGTGTACTGGGCTAGGCGGCATCTTAAAGCGCGTGGAAGGGTGAGTAAAATGCACTACTAATCTTCCATGATAGGGCAATCAGAGACCCGATTAGATCATTTTATATTTTGTTTAATATAAGATTTCAGGGAAATTCTGTCACATTTGTTCAATTTACGTCGCTCCTATTTCAGATAGCGTATTGGGCTAATCGGCATCTCAAAGCGCATGAAATGGCGAGTATAATGCACTATTAAACTTCTAGGATAAGGCAAACAGAGACCCGATTAGATCATTTCATATTACGGTTAATATAAGAATTCAGCGTAATTCTATCACATTTGTTCAACTTACGTCGCTCCTCTTTCAGATAGCGTACTGGGCTAGGCGGCATCTTAAAGCGCGTGGAATGGCGAGTAAAATGCACTATTAAACTTCTATGATACGGCTATCAGAGACCCGATTAGATCATTTTATATTGTGGTTAATATAAGAATTCAGTGAAATTCTAACACATTTGTTCAATTTACGTCGCTCCTATTTCAGATAGCGTACTGGGCTAAGCAGCATCTCAAAGTGCATTAAATGGCGAGTAAAATGCACTATTAAACTTCTAGGGTAGGGCAAACAGAGACCCGATTAGATCATTCTATATAATGGTTAATTTAAGAATTCAGCAAAATTCTATCACATTTTTTCCATTTACGTCGCTCCTATTTCTGATAGCGTACTGGGCTAGGCGGCATCTCAAAGCGCGTGGAATGGCGAGTAAAATGCACTATTAAACTTCTAGGGTAGGGCAAACAGAGACCCGATTAGATCATTTTATATTATGGTTAATATAAGAATTCAGCGAAATTCTATCACATTTGTTCAATTTACGTCGCTCACGTTTCATATAGCGTATTGGGCTAAGCGGCATCTCAAAGCGCATGAAATGGCGAGTAAAATGCACTATTAAACTTCAAGGGTAGGGCAAACAGAGACCCGACTAGATCATTTTATATTATGGTTAATTTAAGAATTCAGCGAAATACTATCACATTCGTTCAATTTACGTCGCTCCTATTTCAGATAGCGTACTGGGCTAGGCGTCAGCATAAAGCGCGTGGAATGGCGAGTAAAATGCACTATTATACTTCTAGGCTAGGGCGAACAGAGACCCGATTAGATCATTTTATATTACGGATAATATAAGAATTCAGGGAAATTCTATCACATTTGTTCAACTTACGCCGCACGTGCTTGAGATAGCGTACTGGGCTAGGCGGCATCTTAAAGCGCGTGGAAGGGCGAGTAAAATGCACTATTAAACTTCTAGGCTAGGGCGAACAGAGTCCCGATTAGATCATTGTATATTATGGTTAATTTAAGAATTCAACGAAATTCTATCACATTTGTTCAATTTACGTCGCTCATATTTCAGATAGCGTATTGGGCTAAGCGGCATCTCAAAGCGCATGAAATTACGAGTGAAATGCACTATTAAACTTCTAGGGTAGGACAAACAGAGACCCGATTAGATCATTTTATATTACGGTTAATATAAGAATTAAGCGTAATTCTATCACATTTGTTCAATTTACGTCACTCCTATTTCAGATAGCCTACTGGGCTAGCCGCCATCTTAAAGCGCGTGTAATAGCGAGTAAAATGCACTATTAGCCTTCTATGATAGGGCAATCAGAGACCCGATTAGATCATTTTATATTTTGGTTAATATAAGAATTCAGCGAAATTCTATCACATTTGTTCAATTTATATCGCTCCTATTTCAGATAGCGTATTGGGCTAAGCGGCATCTCAAAGCGCATGAAATAAGGAGTAAAATGCACTATTAAAGTTCTAGGGTAGGGCAAACAGAGACCCGACTAGATCATTGTATATTATGGTTAATTTAAGAATTCAACGAAATTCTATTACATTTGTTCAATTTACGTCGCTCCTATTAAAGATAGCGTATTGGGCTAAGCGGCATCTGAAAGCGCATGAAATGGCGAGTAAAATGCACTATTAAACCTCTAGGGTAGGGCAAACAGAGACACGATTAGATCATTTCATATTTTGGTTAATATAAGGATTCAGCGAAATTCTATCACATTTGTTCAATTTACGACGTTCCTATTTCAAATAGTGTACTGGGCTAGGCGGCATCTTAAAGCGCGTGGAAAGGCGAGTAAAATGTACTATTAAACTTCTATGATAGGGCAATCAGAGACCCGATTAGATCATTTTATATTTTGTTTAATATAAGATTTCAGGGAAATTCTGTCACATTTGTTCAATTTACGTCGCTCCTATTTCAGATAGAGTATTGGGCTAAGCGGCATCTCAATGCGCATGAAATGGCGAGTAACATGCACTATTAAACTTCTAGGGTAAGGCAAACAGATACCCGATTAGATCATTTTATATTACGGTTAATATAAGAATTCAGCGTAATTCTATCACATTTGTTCAACTTACGTCACTCCTCTTGCAGATAGCGTACTGGGCTAGGCGGCATCTTAAAGCGCGTGGAATGGCGAGTAAAATGCACTATTAAACTTCTATGATAGGGCTATCAGAGACCCGATTAGATGATTTTATGTTTTGGTTAATATAAGAATTCAGCGAAATTCTATCACATTTGTTCAATTTACGTCGCTCCTATTTCAGATAGCGTATTGGAGTAAGCTGCATCTCAAAGCGCAAGACATGGCGAGTAAAATGCACTATTAAACTTCTAGGGTAGGGCAATCAGAGACCCGATTAGATCATTTTGTATTTTGGTTAATATAAGAATTCAGCGAAATTCTATTACATTTGTTTAATTTACGTCGCTCCTATTTCAGATAGCGTATTGGGCTAAGCGGCATCTCAAAGCGCATGAAATGGCGAGTAAAATGCACTATTATACTTCTAGTGTAGGGCAATCAGAAACCCGATTAGATCATTTTATATTATGCTTAATATAAGAATTCAGCGTAATTCTGTCACATTTGTTCAACTTACGTATCTCCTATTTCAGATAGCGTACTGGGCTAGGCGGCAACTTAAAGCGCGTGGAATTTCGAGTAAAATGCACTATCAAACTTCTATGATAGGGCAATCAGAGACCCGATTAGATCATTTTATATTTTGGTTAATATAAGAATTCAGCGAAATTCTATCACATTTGTTCAATTTACGTCGCTCCTATTTCAGATAGCGTATTGGGCTAAGCGGCATCTCAAAGCGCATGAAATGGCGAGTAAAATGCACTATTAAACTTCAAGGGTAGGGCAAACAGAGACCCGATTAGATCATTTTATATTATGGTTAATTTAAGAATTCAGAAAAATTCAATCACATTTGTTCAATTTACGTCGTTCCTATTTCAGATAGCGTATTGGGCTATGCGACATCTCAAAGCGCATGAAATGACGAGTAAAATGCACTACTAAACTTCTATGATCGGGCAATCAGTGACCCGATTACATCATTTCATATTTTGGTTAATATAAGAATTCAGCGAAATTCTCTCACATTTGTTCAATTTACGTCGCTGATGTAGCAGCTACGGCACTGCTACCACATCCCTGCCGTGAAAGATCGAGATATTACCCTCGCTAACTTTCTTTTCTTTAAATGCTTACGGTCTATCTTTCTTTAAAAGTGTACGAACACAGGCGCGTCGTAGACCGGCAACAGACGACGGTTGCCGATTGCGCGACGAGTTTTTCTGTTGTTTTCTGACCGCGCGCCGCGGTCACCATACGAGAACACGAGGCGGAACCTCTTACGACTCACCACGTGTACGACCGTGCGACGCAGACAATACCTGTTCTTATTCTGTTATATTAATTGTAAATAAATTGAGCGTGTAACGCAAATCGGAGTTATCCATTACGCACACATTCACCTCAATTATTGGTGACCCCGACGTGATCGCGACGTGATCGTGAAGTGATTGTGATCGTGATCGTGATCGTGACAAGACAATTTTTTTTTCTTCTCTCCATCGACTGTATTTCTTTAAAGACTTCCGTGAACTTTTTATACAATAGTGTAATTCGTGCAGAACTGTTAAAAGTGCAGGTGATCTCTCCGCTGAAGCAGCAATACAGCCATGAACGCGGATATCCCTGCCAACGCCTCCACGAGCAGAGCGTCGATAGAAAGAGTCGCCGTTCGTATACCGGATTTTTGTCCTAGCGATCCGGAAATGTGGTTCAGCATGGTGGAAAGGAGTTTCGAGGTATCCGGAGTGACCACCGACAGCACCAGGTTCGGGTATATCCTGAGTGCCCTGGATCCACGTTACGCCACAGAGGTTCGAGACATAATAATGAACCCGCCAGCGACCGGTCAGTATGAAAAACTAAAAACCGAGCTGATCCGACGTTTGAGCGTGTCTCAAGAGCAGAAGACGCGACGCCTCCTGGAGCATGAGGAAATCGGCGATCGGAAACCTTCGCAATTTTTGAGGCATCTGCGCAGCCTAGCCGGGACGCAAGTATCAGACGCCTTATTGCGAACCCTTTGGCTAGGGAGGTTACCGACGAGCACGCAGGTAATTTTAGCCACGCAGAAGGACACGGAACTGGACAAAGTGGCCGAGCTGGCGGACGCTATCACCGATGCCAGGCCTCATCGCCATCAAATTGCCGAAGCGTCACCCCCGGCGCCGCAGGAAATCGACGCAGGTAGGTCCCTCGAGGCTTTATTGCAACTGAAAATGTCGCAGCTCGCTCTGTCGCTACGAGAAGAAATAGCGGCGCTTCGTCAAGAAATGACGAGCGATCGTACCTCGCGGAGAGATAGGGAGCCTCGATCCCGTTCACGTCCTCGGAGCCGTTCCGGATCTCGATCGAGGAAGCGCACGCATGGCAAGGATGGAATTTGCTGGTACCACTGGAGTTTCGGTACCGACGCAAGGGACTGCATTAAGCCGTGCACCTTCCAGGCGGGAAACATTCCGGGCAGTCGTTAACGACGGCTAGCGACCCCAGCCCGACTTTACGCCGTCTCTTCGTCATCGATCACGACACGAAGACGCAATTTTTGGTCGACACAGGCGCCGACCTCTGTGTCCTTCCACGAGCAATGATCCGAGGACGGCGCGAAAAATCATCCTACGAGCTTTCCGCAGCAAATGGCACCACCATCGCAACGTACGGGACTACGACTTTAACTCTCAATTTAGGGTTACGTCGGGTTTTCACATGGAGATTCGTAATCGCCGACGTCTCCAGGCCCATAATCGGGGTCGATTTCCTCGCTCACTTCGGACTAATGGTAGACGTTCGCAATCGCCGTCTCTTAGATCAAGTGACGTCTCTCTCGACACGAGGAATGCCTGCCCGCGAAGCCGTCCCGAGCATCAAAACAGTCTTCGGGGAATCCGCTTATCATGTTCTACTCCAGCGATTTCCCGAAATTACGAAACCGGAAGGAACACCTTCCGAACCAAAACACAGCACGATGCACCACATTCGTACTGCACCAGGTCCACCTGTTACCTGCAAACCACGGCGTCTTGCACCAGGTAGGCTACAGGCAGCCAAAAAGGAATTTGAAACCATGTCGCGATTAGGAACAACCCGACCGTCGGAGAGTAGCTGGTCGTCACCTTTGCACATGGTACCCAAAAAAGGAAGTGACGAATGGAGACCATGTGGCGATTATCGTGCTCTCAACGCCAGGACCTTGCCGGACCGATATCCCGTCAGGCATATTGAAGATTTTACACAAACTTTGCGGGGTAAGAAAATTTTTTCTACCATTGATCTCGTTCGAGCTTACAACCAAATCCCCGTTGCACCCGAAGATATTCCGAAGACAGCTATTACCACTCCTTTCGGATTATTCGAATTTCCGTTCATGTCGTTTGGGTTACGCAACGCGGCTCAAACCTTTCAGCGCTTTATCGATGAAGCGTTGCGAGGTTTGAACTTTTGTTTCGCATACATTGACGACATACTGGTGGCTTCAACATCCGAAGAGGAACACCTTCAACACCTCAAGATAGTTTTTGAACGGCTAAAACAATACGGTATAGTGATAAATACTGCAAAATGTATCTTCGGAAGGACGGAGTTAAAATTTTTAGGCTACCTGGTGTCGGAATCAGGCACCCGACCATCCACCGAAAAGGTTGAGGCCATTTTAAAGTATCCACGGCCGACCACAGCGAAACAATTACGGCAGTTTTTAGGTATGGTAAATTTTTATAGACGTTTCATACCTAAAGCCGCACAGGTACATGCACCTCTGAACGACATGCTGGCGGACAATATAAAAGGCAGCGCACCTGTAAATTGGACACCAGACGCCACCGCAGCATTTGAAGACTCTAAAAAGGCGTTAGTAGAGGCTACTCTACTAACACACCCTGAAATCGACGCACCATTGGCCATCATATGCGACGCCTCGAATTCTGCTGTTGGCGCCGCGCTTCAACAACGCATCGGTGATAATTGGGAACCACTGGGTTTCTTTTCAAAAAAACTCAGCTCAACGGAACAGAAATACGCTACATACGACAGAGAATTACTCGCTATCTACCTCGCAGTCAAATATTTCCGTCATATGATCGAGGGAAGAACTTTCACTATCTTCACAGACCATAAACCAATCATTTACGCTTTCCAACAGAAACCAGAAAAATTCACCCCAAGACAATTTCGATATCTCAGCTTCATTAGTGAATTCTCAACGGACATCCGCCACGTAGCAGGTCGAGATAACGTTGTCGCCGATGCGTTGTCAAGAGTGGACGAAATCGAAGAGACTTTGGATTTTGAAATGCTGGCCAAATCGCAAGAAGAAGACGAGGAATTACTGACGTACTTACAAGGCAACACCGGTTTGAATTTAAAACGCATATCCATTCCGGGAAGTACACAACAAATTTACTGTGACATATCTACAGACACCGTTCGCCCTTTCCTCACAAAATCGTTTCGTCAAACTGCATTCAACGCACTACACAAAATATCGCATCCAGGAATCAACGCCACTGTCAAACTGATCACGCAAAGGTACGTTTGGCCATCGATCAAAACAGACTGCAGAAGATGGGCCCGGAACTGTATCCAATGTCAACGCTCCAAGATCACCAGGCACGTATCAGCACCCCTCGGTTCTTTTTCGCGACCATCGGCGAGGTTCGAACATGTTCATTTGGACATTGTCATCCTACCGGTCTCCGAAGGATACAGATATTGCCTTACCTGCGTGGATCGCTTTACGCGCTGGCCTGAAGCAATACCTCTCCGCGACCAGGAAGCAGCCACAGTAGCTCGAGCCTTTTACGAGGGGTGGATTGTTCGGTTTGGAACGCCGCTAAGGATCACCACGGACCAAGGTAGACAATTTGAGTCCAATCTTTTTAAACAATTAAGTTTGTTAACAGGTAGCAGACATCTAAGAACTACGGCATATCACCCGGCGGCTAATGGGATGGTGGAAAGGTTCCACCGTCAGTTAAAGGCAGCCATACGTTGCCATGAAAATCAACGTTGGACAGAGATTCTTCCCACCACGTTGCTGGGTATTCGTTCAGCCTGGAGGGAAGATTTAAAAGCAACGACAGCAGAGTTGGTGTACGGCGAACCATTGCGACTTCCTGGAGAATTCCTGTCTCCGCGTCCAGGTGAAGCTGACACTGACGCAACTTCATTTGTAAAGGAACTGCGACAACATTTCCAGGATCTGAGCCCAGTCGCAGGTTCTCACCATGGGTCACGGCGGACCTTCGTGTACAAAGACCTTGCCAGTTCCGAGCATGTTTTCGTACGACACGACGCATCGAAAGGCATTCTACAACAACCTTATGATGGACCATATCGTGTCATTAGCCGCGGACATAAAACCTTTCTAATAGACCGTCAAGGAAAACATGTCACAATTTCAATCGAGAGGTTAAAACCCGCGTATATTGTAAGTGATCATTTAACACATAAAAATTGTAATAATTCCGACACAGAACCAAATGTATCTCGCGATATTGTAACACCACAATTTACCACCCGCGCAGGTAGGCGAGTACGATTTCTCGACAGATTTCAAGCTGGATTTTCGTGATTAGGTAAATCACTGGCAGGGGGGTGATGTAGCAGCTACGGCACTGCTACCACATCCCTGCCGTGAAAGATCGAGATATTACCCTCGCTAACTTTCTTTTCTTTAAATGCTTACGGTCTATCTTTCTTTAAAAGTGTACGAACACAGGCGCGTCGTAGACCGGCAACGGACGACGGTTGCCGATTGCGCGACGAGTTTTTCTGTTGTTTTCTGACCGCGCGCCGCGGTCACCATACGAGAACACGAGGCGGAACCTCTTACGACTCACCACGTGTACGACCGTGCGACGCAGACAATACCTGTTCTTATTCTGTTATATTAATTGTAAATAAATTGAGCGTGTAACGCAAATCGGAGTTATCCATTACGCACACATTCACCTCACTGATATTTCAGATAGCGTATTGGGCTCAGCGGCATCTCAAAGCGCAAGAAATGTGGAGTAAAATGCACTATTAAACTTCTAGGGTAGGGCAAACAGAGACCCGATAAGATCATTTTATATTACGGTTAATATAAGAATTCAGCGTAATTCTATCACATTTGTTCAAGTTACGTCGCTCCTATTTCAGATAGCGTACTGGGCTAGGCGGAATCTCAAAGCGCGTGGAAGGGCGAGTAAAATGCACTACTAAACTTCTATGATCGGGCAATCAGAGACCCGATTACATCATTTCATATTTTGGTTAATATAAGAATTCAGCGAAATTCTCTCACATTTGTTCAATTTACGTCGCTGATATTTCAGATAGCGTATTGGGCTCAGCGGCATCTCAAAGCGCAAGAAATGTGGAGTAAAATGCACTATTAAACTTCTAGGGTAGGGCAAACAGAGACCCGATAAGATCATTTTATATTATGGTTAATTTAAGAATTCAGCGAAATTCTATCACATTTGTTCCATTTACGTCGCTCCTATTTCAGATAGCGTATTGGGCTAAGCGGCATCTTAAAGCGCGTGGAATGGCGAGTAAAATGCACTATTACACTTCTAGGGTAGGGCAAACAGAGACCCGATTAGATCATTTTATATTATGGTTAATTTAAGAATTCACCGAAATTCTATCACATTTGTTCAATTTACGTCGCTCCTATTTCAGATAGCGTATTGGGCTAAGCGGCATCTCAAAGCCCATGAAGTGGCGATTAAAATGCACTATTAAACTTCTAGGGTAAGGCGAACAGATACCCGATTAGATCATTTTATATTACGGTTAATATAAGAATTCAGCGTAATTCTATCACATTTGTTCAACTTACGTCGCTCCTATTTCAGATAGCGTACTGGGCTAGGCGGCATCTTAAAGCGCGTGGAAGGGCGAGTAAAATGCACTACTAAACTTCTAGGGTAGGGCAAACAGAGACCCGATTAGATCATTTTATATTACGGTTAATATAAGAATGCAGAGTAATTCTATCACATTTGCTCAACTTTCGTCGCTCCTATTTCAGATAGCGTACAGGGCTAGGCGGCATCTTAAAGCGCGTGGAAGGGCGAGTAAAATGCACTACTAATCTTCCATGATAGGGCAATCAGAGACCCGATTAGATCATTTTATATTTTGTTTTATATAAGATTTCAGGGAAATTCTATCACATTTGTTCAGTTTACGTCGCTCCTATTTCAGATAGCATATTGGGCTAAGCGGCACCTCAAAGCGCATGAAATGGCGAGTGAAATGCAATGTTAAACTTCTAGGGTAGGGCAAACAGAGACCCGATTAGATCATTTTATATTACGGTCAATTTAAGGATTCAGCATAATTCTTTTTCATTTCTTCAATTTACGTCACTCCTATTTCAGATAGCTTATTGGTCTTCGCGGCATCTCGAAGCGCATGAAATGACAAGTGAAATGCACTATTAAACTTCTAGGGTAGGGCAAATAGAGACCCGATTAGATCATTTTATATTATGGTTAATTTAAGAATTCAGCGAAATTCTATCACATTTGTTCAATTTACGTGGCTCCTATTAAAGATAGCGTATTGGGCTAAGCGGCATCTGAAAGCGCATGAAGTGGCTAGTAAAATGCACTATTAAACTTCTAGGGTAGGGCGAACAAAGACCCGGTTAAATCATTGTATATTATGGTTAATTTAAGAATTCAGCGAAATTCTATCACATTTGTTCAATTTACGTCGCTACTATTTCAGATACCGTATTGGGCTAAGCGGCATCTAAAAGCGCATAAAATGGAGAGTATAATGCACTATTAAACTTCTACGATAAGGGAAACAGAGACCCGATTAGATCATTTTATATTACGGTTAATATAAGAATTCAGCGTAATTCTATCACATTTGTTCAGCTTACGTCGCTCCTATTTCAGATAGCGTACTGGGCTACGCGGCATCTTAAAGCGCGTGGAATGGCGAGTAAAATGCACTACTAAACTTCTATGATACGGCAATCAGAGTCCCGATTAGATAATTTTATATTTCGGTTAATATAAGAATTCAGCGAAATTCTATTACATTTGTTCAATTTACGTCGCTCCTATTAAAGATAGCGTATTGGGCTAAGCGGCATCTGAAAGCGCATGAAATGGCGAGTAAAATGCACTATTAAACCTCTAGGGTAGGGCAAACAGAGACACGATTAGATCATTTCATATTTTGGTTAATATAACGATTCAGCGAAATTCTATCACATTTGTTCAATTTACGTCGTTCCTATTTCAAATAGTGTACTGGGCTAGGCGGCATCTTAAAGCGCGTGGAAGGGTGAGTAAAATGCACTACTAATCTTCCATGATAGGGCAATCAGAGACCCGATTAGATCATTTTATATTTTGTTTAATATAAGATTTCAGCGAAATTCTATCACATTTGTTCAATTTACGTCGCTCCTATTTCAGATAGCGTATTGGGCTAATCGGCATCTCAAAGCGCATGAAATGGCGAGTATAATGCACTATTAAACTTCTAGAATAAGGCAAACAGAGACCCGATTAGATCATTTCATATTACGGTTAATATAAGAATTCAGCGTAATTCTATCACATTTGTTCAACTTACGTCGCTCCTCTTTCAGATAGCGTACTGGGCTAGGCGGCATCTTAAAGCGCGTGGAATGGCGAGTAAAATGCACTATTAAACTTCTATGATACGGCTATCAGAGACCCGATTAGATCATTTTATATTGTGGTTAATATAAGAATTCAGTGAAATTCTAACACATTTGTTCAATTTACGTCGCTCCTATTTCAGATAGCGTACTGGGCTAAGCAGCATCTCAAAGTGCATTAAATGGCGAGTAAAATGCACTATTAAACTTCTAGGGTAGGGCAAACAGAGACCCGATTAGATCATTCTATATAATGGTTAATTTAAGAATTCAGCAAAATTCTATCACATTTTTTCCATTTACGTCGCTCCTATTTCTGATAGCGTACTGGGCTAGGCGGCATCTCAAAGCGCGTGGAATGGCGAGTAAAATGCACTATTAAACTTCTAGGGTAGGGCAAACAGAGACCCGATTAGATCATTTTATATTATGGTTAATATAAGAATTCAGCGAAATTCTATCACATTTGTTCAATTTACGTCGCTCACGTTTCATATAGCGTATTGGGCTAAGCGGCATCTCAAAGCGCATGAAATGGCGAGTAAAATGCACTATTAAACTTCAAGGGTAGGGCAAACAGAGACCCGACTAGATCATTTTATATTATGGTTAATTTAAGAATTCAGCGAAATACTATCACATTCGTTCAATTTACGTCGCTCCTATTTCAGATAGCGTACTGGGCTAGGCGTCAGCATAAAGCGCGTGGAATGGCGAGTAAAATGCACTATTATACTTCTAGGCTAGGGCGAACAGAGACCCGATTAGATCATTTTATATTACGGATAATATAAGAATTCAGGGAAATTCTATCACATTTGTTCAACTTACGCCGCACGTGCTTGAGATAGCGTACTGGGCTAGGCGGCATCTTAAAGCGCGTGGAAGGGCGAGTAAAATGCACTATTAAACTTCTAGGCTAGGGCGAACAGAGTCCCGATTAGATCATTGTATATTATGGTTAATTTAAGAATTCAACGAAATTCTATCACATTTGTTCAATTTACGTCGCTCATATTTCAGATAGCGTATTGGGCTAAGCGGCATCTCAAAGCGCATGAAATTACGAGTGAAATGCACTATTAAACTTCTAGGGTAGGACAAACAGAGACCCGATTAGATCATTTTATATTACGGTTAATATAAGAATTAAGCGTAATTCTATCACATTTGTTCAATTTACGTCACTCCTATTTCAGATAGCCTACTGGGCTAGCCGCCATCTTAAAGCGCGTGTAATAGCGAGTAAAATGCACTATTAGCCTTCTATGATAGGGCAATCAGAGACCCGATTAGATCATTTTATATTTTGGTTAATATAAGAATTCAGCGAAATTCTATCACATTTGTTCAATTTATATCGCTCCTATTTCAGATAGCGTATTGGGCTAAGCGGCATCTCAAAGCGCATGAAATAAGGAGTAAAATGCACTATTAAAGTTCTAGGGTAGGGCAAACAGAGACCCGACTAGATCATTGTATATTATGGTTAATTTAAGAATTCAACGAAATTCTATTACATTTGTTCAATTTACGTCGCTCCTATTAAAGATAGCGTATTGGGCTAAGCGGCATCTGAAAGCGCATGAAATGGCGAGTAAAATGCACTATTAAACCTCTAGGGTAGGGCAAACAGAGACACGATTAGATCATTTCATATTTTGGTTAATATAAGGATTCAGCGAAATTCTATCACATTTGTTCAATTTACGACGTTCCTATTTCAAATAGTGTACTGGGCTAGGCGGCATCTTAAAGCGCGTGGAAAGGCGAGTAAAATGTACTATTAAACTTCTATGATAGGGCAATCAGAGACCCGATTAGATCATTTTATATTTTGTTTAATATAAGATTTCAGGGAAATTCTGTCACATTTGTTCAATTTACGTCGCTCCTATTTCAGATAGCGTATTGGGCTAAGCGGCATCTCAAAGCCCATGAAATGGCGATTAAAATGCACTATTAAACTTCTAGGGTAAGGCAAACAGATACCCGATTAGATCATTTTATATTACGGTTAATATAAGAATTCAGCGTAATTCTATCACATTTGTTCAACTTACGTCACTCCTCTTGCAGATAGCGTACTGGGCTAGGCGGCATCTTAAAGCGCGTGGAATGGCGAGTAAAATGCACTATTAAACTTCTATGATAGGGCTATCAGAGACCCGATTAGATGATTTTATGTTTTGGTTAATATAAGAATTCAGCGAAATTCTATCACATTTGTTCAATTTACGTCGCTCCTATTTCAGATAGCGTATTGGAGTAAGCTGCATCTCAAAGCGCAAGACATGGCGAGTAAAATGCACTATTAAACTTCTAGGGTAGGGCAATCAGAGACCCGATTAGATCATTTTGTATTTTGGTTAATATAAGAATTCAGCGAAATTCTATTACATTTGTTTAATTTACGTCGCTCCTATTTCAGATAGCGTATTGGGCTAAGCGGCATCTCAAAGCGCATGAAATGGCGAGTAAAATGCACTATTATACTTCTAGTGTAGGGCAATCAGAAACCCGATTAGATCATTTTATATTATGCTTAATATAAGAATTCAGCGTAATTCTGTCACATTTGTTCAACTTACGTATCTCCTATTTCAGATAGCGTACTGGGCTAGGCGGCAACTTAAAGCGCGTGGAATTTCGAGTAAAATGCACTATCAAACTTCTATGATAGGGCAATCAGAGACCCGATTAGATCATTTTATATTTTGGTTAATATAAGAATTCAGCGAAATTCTATCACATTTGTTCAATTTACGTCGCTCCTATTTCAGATAGCGTATTGGGCTAAGCGGCATCTCAAAGCGCATGAAATGGCGAGTAAAATGCACTATTAAACTTCAAGGGTAGGGCAAACAGAGACCCGATTAGATCATTTTATATTATGGTTAATTTAAGAATTCAGAAAAATTCAATCACATTTGTTCAATTTACGTCGTTCCTATTTCAGATAGCGTATTGGGCTATGCGACATCTCAAAGCGCATGAAATGACGAGTAAAATGCACTACTAAACTTCTATGATAGGGCAATCAGAGACCCGATTACATCATTTCATATTTTGGTTAATATAAGAATTCAGCGAAATTCTCTCACATTTGTTCAATTTACGTCGCTGATGTAGCAGCTACGGCACTGCTACCACATCCCTGCCGTGAAAGATCGAGATATTACCCTCGCTAACTTTCTTTTCTTTAAATGCTTACGGTCTATCTTTCTTTAAAAGTGTACGAACACAGGCGCGTCGTAGACCGGCAACAGACGACGGTTGCCGATTGCGCGACGAGTTTTTCTGTTGTTTTCTGACCGCGCGCCGCGGTCACCATACGAGAACACGAGGCGGAACCTCTTACGACTCACCACGTGTACGACCGTGCGACGCAGACAATACCTGTTCTTATTCTGTTATATTAATTGTAAATAAATTGAGCGTGTAACGCAAATCGGAGTTATCCATTACGCACACATTCACCTCAATTATTGGTGACCCCGACGTGATCGCGACGTGATCGTGAAGTGATTGTGATCGTGATCGTGATCGTGACAAGACAATTTTTTTTTCTTCTCTCCATCGACTGTATTTCTTTAAAGACTTCCGTGAACTTTTTATACAATAGTGTAATTCGTGCAGAACTGTTAAAAGTGCAGGTGATCTCTCCGCTGAAGCAGCAATACAGCCATGAACGCGGATATCCCTGCCAACGCCTCCACGAGCAGAGCGTCGATAGAAAGAGTCGCCGTTCGTATACCGGATTTTTGTCCTAGCGATCCGGAAATGTGGTTCAGCATGGTGGAAAGGAGTTTCGAGGTATCCGGAGTGACCACCGACAGCACCAGGTTCGGGTATATCCTGAGTGCCCTGGATCCACGTTACGCCACAGAGGTTCGAGACATAATAATGAACCCGCCAGCGACCGGTCAGTATGAAAAACTAAAAACCGAGCTGATCCGACGTTTGAGCGTGTCTCAAGAGCAGAAGACGCGACGCCTCCTGGAGCATGAGGAAATCGGCGATCGGAAACCTTCGCAATTTTTGAGGCATCTGCGCAGCCTAGCCGGGACGCAAGTATCAGACGCCTTATTGCGAACCCTTTGGCTAGGGAGGTTACCGACGAGCACGCAGGTAATTTTAGCCACGCAGAAGGACACGGAACTGGACAAAGTGGCCGAGCTGGCGGACGCTATCACCGATGCCAGGCCTCATCGCCATCAAATTGCCGAAGCGTCACCCCCGGCGCCGCAGGAAATCGACGCAGGTAGGTCCCTCGAGGCTTTATTGCAACTGAAAATGTCGCAGCTCGCTCTGTCGCTACGAGAAGAAATAGCGGCGCTTCGTCAAGAAATGACGAGCGATCGTA
>CAKAJE020000988.1:0-38940 GCA_916610135.2 Macropis europaea | reverse complement strand
AGCCCTGTACGCTATCTGAAATAGCAGCGACGTAAATTGAACAAATGTGATAAAATTTCCCTGAAATCTTATATTAAACAAAATATAAAATGATCTAATCGGGTCTCTGATTGCCCTATCATAGAAGTTTAATAGTGCATTTCACTCGTCATTTCATGCGCTTTAAGATGCCGCCTAGCCCAGTACGCTATCTGAAATAGGAGCGACGTAAATTGAACAAATGTGATAGAATTTTGCTGAATTCTTAAATTAACCATAATATAAAATGATCTAATCGGGTCTCTGATTGCCCTATAACAGAATTTTAATAGTGCATTTCACTCGTCATTTCATGCGCTTTGAGATGCCGCTTAGCCCAATATGCTATCTGAAATAGGAGCGACGTAAATTGAACAAATGTGATGGAATTTCGCTGAATGCTTTTATTAACCAAAATGTAAAATGATCTAATCGGGTCTCTGTTCGCCCTAGCCTAGAAGTTTAATAGTGCATTTTAGTCGCCATTTCATGCGCTTTGAGATGCCGCCTAGCCCAGTACGCTGTCTGAAATAGGAGCGACGTAAGTTGAACAAATGTGCTGGAATTACGCTGCATTCTTATATTAACCGTAATATAAAATGATCTAATCGGGTCTCTGTTTGCCTTATCCTAGTAGTTTAACAGCGCGTTTTACTCGCCATTCCACACGCTTTAAGAAGCCGCCTTGCGCAGTATGCTATCTGAAATAGGAGCGACGTAAGTTGAACAAATGTGATAGAATTTCGCTGAATTCTTAAATTAACCATAATATAAAATGATCTAATCGGGTCTCTGTTTGCGTTATCCTAGAAGTTTAATAGTGCATTATACTCGCCATTTCATGCGCTTTTAGATGCCGCCTAGCCCAGTACGCTATCTGAAACAGGAGCGACGTAAATTGAACAAATGTGATAGAATTTCCGTGAATTCTTATATCAACCTTAATGTAAAATGATCTAATCGGGTCTCTGTTCGCCCTACCATAGAAGTCTAATAGTGCATTTCACTCTCCATTTCATGCGCTTTGAGATGCCGCCTATCCCAGTACGCTATCTGAAATAGGAGCGACGTAAGTTGAACAAATGTGATAGAATTACGCTGCATTCTCATATTAAGCGTAATATAAAATGATCTAATCGGGTCTCTGTTTGCCTTATCCTAGAAGTTTAATAGCGCGTTTTACTCGCCACTCCACGCGCTTTAAGATGCCGCCTAGCCCAGTATGCTATCTGAATTAGGAGCGACGTAAATTGAACAAATGTGATAGAATTTCGCTGAATTCTTAAATTAACCATAATATAAAATGATCTAATCGGGTCTCTGTTTGCGTTATCCTAGAAGTTTAAAAGTGCATTATACTCGCCATTTCATGCGCTTTTACATGCCGCCTAGCCCAGTACGCTATCTGAAATAGGAGCGACGTAAATTGAACAAATGTGATAGAATTTCCGTGAATTCTTATATTAACCTTAATGTAAAATGATCTAATCGGGTCTTTGTTCGCCCTACCCAAGAAGTTTAATAGTGCATTTCACTCGTCATTTCATGCGCTTTGCGATGCCGCTTAGCCCAATAAGCTATCTGAAATTGGAGCGACGTATATTGAACAAATGTGATAGAATTTCGCTGAATTCTTATATTAACCAAAATATAAAATGATCTAATCGGGTCTCTGATTGCCCTATCATAGAAGTTTAACAGTGCATTTTACTCGCCATTCCACGCGCTTTAAGTTGCCGCCTAGCCCAGCACGCTATCTGAAATAGGAGCTACGTAAGTTGAACAAATGTCACAGAATTACGCTGAATTCTTATATTAACCGTAATATAAAATGATCTAATCGGGTCTCTGTTTGCCTTATCCTAGAAGTTTAATAGTGCATTTTACTCGCCATTTCATGCGCTTTGAGATGCAGCTTAGCCCAGTACGCTATCTGAAATAGGAGCGACGTAAATTGAACAAATGTGATAGAATTTCGCTGAATTCTTAAATTAACCATAATATAAAATGATCTAATGGGGTCTCTGTTTGCCCTACCCTAGAAGTTTAATAGTGCATTTTACTCGCCATTTCTTGCGCTTTGAGATGCCACTTAGCACAAGTCGCTATCTGAAATAGGAGCGATGTAAATTGAACAAATGTGATAGAATTTCGCTGAATTCTTATATTAACCTTAATGTAAAATGATATAATCGGGTCTTTGTTCGCCCTACCCAAGAAGTTTAATAGTGCATTTCACTCGTCATTTCATGCGCTTTGCGATGCCGCTTAGCCCAATAAGCTATCTGAAATTGGAGCGACGTATATTGAACAAATGTGATAGAATTTCGCTGAATTCTTATATTAACCAAAATATAAAATGATCTAATCGGGTCTCTGATTGCCCTATCATAGAAGTTTAATAGTGCATTTTACTCGCCATTCCACGCGCTTTAAGATGCCGCCTAGCCCAGTACGCTATCTGAAATAGGAGCTACGTAAGTTGAACGAATGTGACAGAATTACGCTGATTTCTTATATTAACCGTAATATAAAATGATCTAATCGGGTCTCTGTTTGCCTTATCCTAGAAGTTTAATAGTGCATTTTACTCGCCATTTCATGCGCTTTGAGATGCCTCTTAGCCCAATACGCTATCTGAAATAGGAGCGACGTAAATTGAACAAATGTGATAGAATTTCGCTGAATTCTTATATTAACCAAAATATAAAATGATCTAATCCGGTCTCTGTTTGCCCTACCCTAGAAGTTTAATAGTGCATTTTACGAGCCATTTCTTGCGCTTTGAGATGCAGCTTAGCCCAATACGCTATCTGAAATAGGAGCGACGTAAATTGAACAAATGTGATAGAATTTCGCTGAATTCTTATTTTAACCTTAATGTAAAATGATCTAATCGGGTCTTTGTTCGCCCTACCCTAGAAGTTTAATAGTGTATTTCACTCGTCATTTCATGCGCTTTGAGTTGCCGCTTAGCCCAATAAGCTATCTGAAATAGGAGCGACGTAAATTGAACAAATGTGATAGAACTTCGCTGAATTCTTATATTAACCGTAATATAAAATGATCTTATCGGGTCTCTGATTGCCTTATCCTAGAAGTTTAATAGTGCATTTTACTCGCCCTTTCGTGCGCTTTGAGATGCCGCTTAGCCCAATACGCTATCTGAAATAGGAGCGACGTAAGTTGAACAAATGTGATAGAATTTCGCTGAATTCTTTTATTAACCATAATGTAAAATGATCTAATCGGGTCTCTGTTTGCCCTACCCTAGAAGTTTAATAGTGCATTTCACTCGTCATTTCATGCGCTTTGAGATGCCGCTTAGCCGAATACGCTAACTGAAATAGGAGCGACGTAAATTGAACAAATGTGATAGAATTTCCCTGAAATCTTATATTAAACAAAATATAAAATGATCTAATCAGGTCTCTGATTGCCCTATCATAGAAGTTAAGTAGTGCATTTTACTCGCCATTCCACGCGCTTTAAGATGCCGCCTAGCCCTGTACGCTATCTGAAATAGCAGCGACGTAAATTGAACAAATGTGATAAAATTTCCCTGAAATCTTATATTAAACAAAATATAAAATGATCTAATCGGGTCTCTGATTGCCCTATCATAGAAGTTTAATAGTGCATTTCACTCGTCATTTCATGCGCTTTAAGATGCCGCCTAGCCCAGTACGCTATCTGAAATAGGAGCGACGTAAATTGAACAAATGTGATAGAATTTTGCTGAATTCTTAAATTAACCATAATATAAAATGATCTAATCGGGTCTCTGATTGCCCTATAACAGAAGTTTAATAGTGCATTTCACTCGTCATTTCATGCGCTTTGCGATGCCGCTTAGCCCAATAAGCTATCTGAAATTGGAGCGACGTATATTGAACAAATGTGATAGAATTTCGCTGAATTCTTATATTAACCAAAATATAAAATGATCTAATCGGGTCTCTGATTGCCCTATCATAGAAGTTTAATAGTGCATTTTACTCGCCATTCCACGCGCTTTAAGATGCCGCCTAGCCCAGTACGCTATCTGAAATAGGAGCTACGTAAGTTGAACGAATGTGACAGAATTACGCTGATTTCTTATATTAACCGTAATATAAAATGATCTAATCGGGTCTCTGTTTGCCTTATCCTAGAAGTTTAATAGTGCATTTTACTCGCCATTTCATGCGCTTTGAGATGCCTCTTAGCCCAATACGCTATCTGGAATAGGAGCGACGTAAATTGAACAAATGTGATAGAATATCTGTGAATCCTTATATTAACATTAATGTAAAATGATCTAATCGGGTCTCTGTTCGCCCTACCATAGAAGTCTAATGGTGCATTTCACTCGCCATTTCATGCGCTTTGAGATGCCGCTTAGCCCAATACGCTATCTAAAATAGGAGCGGCGTAAGTGGAACAAATGTGATAGAATTACGCTGAATTCTTATATAACCGTAATATAAAATGATCTAATCGGGTCTCTGTTTGCCCTACCCTAGAAGTTTAATAGTGCATTTTACTCGCCATTTCATGCGCTTTGAGATGCCGCTTAGCCGAATACGCTAACTGAAATAGGAGCGACGTAAATTGAACAAATGTGATAGAATTTTGCTGAATTCTTAAATTAACCATAATATAAAATGATCTAATCGGGTCTCTGTTCGCCCTACCATAGAAGTCTAATAGTGCATTTCACTCGCCATTCCACGCGCTTTAAGATGCCGCCGAGCCCAGTACGCTATCTGAAATAGTAACGACGTAAATTGAACAAATGTGATAGAATTTTGCTGAATGCTTAAATTAACCATAATATGAAATGATCTAATCGGGTCTCTGTTTGTCCTACCCTAGAAGTTTAACAGTGCATTTTATTCGCCATTTCATGCGTTTTGAGATGCCGCTTAGCCCAATAAGCTGTCTGAAATAGGAGCGACGTAAATTGAACAAATGTGATAGAATTTCGCTGAATTCTTATATTAACCAAAATATAAAATGATCTAATCGGGTCTCTGTTTGCGTTATCCTAGAAGTTTAATAGTGCATTATACTCGCCATTTCATGCGCTTTTAGATGCCGCCTAGCCCAGTACGCTATCTGAAACAGGTGCGACGTAAATTGAACAAATGTGATAGAATTTCCGTGAATTCTTATATCAACCTTAATGTAAAATGATCTAATCGGGTCTCTGTTCGACCTACCACAGAAGTGTAATAGTGCATTTCACTCGCCATTTCATGCGCTTTGAGATGCCGCCTATCCCAGTACGCTATCTGAAATAGGAGCGACGTAAGTTGAACAAATGTGATTGAATTTCCCTGAATTCTTATATACACCTTAATGTAAAATGATCTAATCGGGTCTTTGTTCGCCCTACCCTAGAAGTTTAATAGTGCATTTCAATCGCCATTTCATGCGCTTTGAGATGCCGCTTAGCCCAATAAGCTGTCTGAAATAGGAGCGACGTAAATTGAACAAATGTGATAGAATTTCGCTGAATTCTTATATTAACCTTAATGTAAAATGATCTAATCGGGTCTCTGGTCGCCCTACCCTAGAAGTTTAATACTGCATTTTACTCGTCATTTCATGCGCTTTGAGTTGCCGCTTAGCCCAATGCGATATCTGGAATAGGAGCGAGGTAAATTGAACAAATGCGATAGAATTTCGCTGAATTCTTTTATTAACCATAATGTAAAATGATCTGATCGGGGCTCTGTTCGCCCTAGCCTAGAAGTTTAATAGAGCATTTTATTCGCCACTTCATGCGCTTTGAGATGCCGCTTAGCCGAGTTCGCTATCTGAAATAGGAGCGACGTAAATTGCACAAATGTGATAGAATTTCGCTGAATTCTTATATTAACCAAAATATAAAATGATCTAATCGGGTCTCTGATTGCCCTATCATAGAAGTTTAATAGTGCATTTTACCTGCCATTCCACGCGCTTTAAGATGCCGCCTAGCCCAGTACGCTATCTGAAATAGCAGCGACGTAAGTTGAACAAATGTGATAGAATTTCGCTGAATTCTTTTATTAACCATAATGTAAAATGATCTGATCGGGGCTCTGATCGCCATAGCCTAGAAGTTTAATAGTGCATTTTATTCGCCATTTCATGCGCTTTGAGATGCCGCTTAGCCGAGTTCGCTATCTGAAATAAGAGCGACGTAAATTGAACAAATGTGATAAAATTTCCCTGAAATCTTATATTAAACAAAATATAAAATGATCTAATCGGGTCTCTGGTTGCCCTATCATAGAAGTTTAATAGTGCATTTCACTCGTCACTTCATGCGCTTTGTGATGCCGCTAAGCCCAATAAGCTATCTGTAATAGGAGTGACGTAAATTGAACAAATGTGATAAAATTTCGCTGAATCCTTATGTTAACCAAAATATAAAATGATCTAATCGGGTCTCTGACTGCCCTATCATAGAAATTTAATAGTGCAGTTTACTTGACATTCCACGCGCTTTAAGATGCCGCCTAGCCCTGTACGCTATCTGAAATAGGAGCGACGTAAATTGAACAAATGTGATAAAATTTCCCTGAAATCTTATATTAAACAAAATATAAAATGATCTAATCGGGTCTCTGATTGCCCTATCATAGAAGTTTAATAGTGCATTTCACTCGTCATTTCATGCGCTTTAAGATGCCGCCTAGCCCAGTACGCTATCTGAAATAGGAGCGACGTAAATTGAACAAATGTGATAGAATTTCGCCGAATTCTTATATTAACCAAAATATAAAATGATCTAATCAGGTCTCTGATTGCCCTATCATAGAAGATTAATAGTGCATTTTACTCTCCATTCCACGCCTTTTGAGAAGCCACCTAGTCCAGTACGCTATCTGAAATAGGAGCGACGTAAATTGAACAAATGTGATAGAATTTCGCTGAATTCTTATATTAACCAAAATATAAAATGATCTAATCGCGTCTCTGATTGCCCTATCATAGAAGTTTAATAGTATATTTTCCTCCCCATTCCACGCGCTTTAAGATGCCGCCTAGCCCAGTACGCTATCTGAAATAGGAGCGACGTAAATTGAACAAATGTGATTGAATTTTGCTGAATTCTTAAATTAACCATAATATAAAATGATCTAATCGGGTCTCTGTTTGCCCTACCCTAGAAGTTTAATAGTGCATTTTACTCGCCATTTCATGCGCTTTGAGATGCCGCTTAGCCCAATACGCTATCTGAAATAGGAGCGACGTAAATTGAACAAATGTGATAGAATTTCGCTGAATTCTTATATTAACCAAAATATAAAATGATCTAATCCGGTCTCTGATTGCCCTATCATAGAAGTTTAATAGTGCATTTCACTCGTCATTTCATGCGCTTTAAGATGCCGCCTAGCCCAGTACGCTATCTGAAATAGGAGCGACGTAAATTGAACAAATGTGATAGAATTTTGCTGAATTCTTAAATTAACCATAATATAAAATGATCTAATCGGGTCTCTGATTGCCCTATAACAGAATTTTAATAGTGCATTTCACTCGTCATTTCATGCGCTTTGAGATGCCGCTTAGCCCAATATGCTATCTGAAATAGGAGCGACGTAAATTGAACAAATGTGATGGAATTTCGCTGAATGCTTTTATTAACCAAAATGTAAAATGATCTAATCGGGTCTCTGTTCGCCCTAGCCTAGAAGTTTAATAGTGCATTTTAGTCGCCATTTCATGCGCTTTGAGATGCCGCCTAGCCCAGTACGCTGTCTGAAATAGGAGCGACGTAAGTTGAACAAATGTGCTGGAATTACGCTGCATTCTTATATTAACCGTAATATAAAATGATCTAATCGGGTCTCTGTTTGCCTTATCCTAGTAGTTTAACAGCGCGTTTTACTCGCCATTCCACACGCTTTAAGAAGCCGCCTTGCGCAGTATGCTATCTGAAATAGGAGCGACGTAAGTTGAACAAATGTGATAGAATTTCGCTGAATTCTTAAATTAACCATAATATAAAATGATCTAATCGGGTCTCTGTTTGCGTTATCCTAGAAGTTTAATAGTGCATTATACTCGCCATTTCATGCGCTTTTAGATGCCGCCTAGCCCAGTACGCTATCTGAAACAGGAGCGACGTAAATTGAACAAATGTGATAGAATTTCCGTGAATTCTTATATCAACCTTAATGTAAAATGATCTAATCGGGTCTCTGTTCGCCCTACCATAGAAGTCTAATAGTGCATTTCACTCTCCATTTCATGCGCTTTGAGATGCCGCCTATCCCAGTACGCTATCTGAAATAGGAGCGACGTAAGTTGAACAAATGTGATAGAATTACGCTGCATTCTCATATTAAGCGTAATATAAAATGATCTAATCGGGTCTCTGTTTGCCTTATCCTAGAAGTTTAATAGCGCGTTTTACTCGCCACTCCACGCGCTTTAAGATGCCGCCTAGCCCAGTATGCTATCTGAATTAGGAGCGACGTAAATTGAACAAATGTGATAGAATTTCGCTGAATTCTTAAATTAACCATAATATAAAATGATCTAATCGGGTCTCTGTTTGCGTTATCCTAGAAGTTTAAAAGTGCATTATACTCGCCATTTCATGCGCTTTTACATGCCGCCTAGCCCAGTACGCTATCTGAAATAGGAGCGACGTAAATTGAACAAATGTGATAGAATTTCCGTGAATTCTTATATTAACCTTAATGTAAAATGATCTAATCGGGTCTTTGTTCGCCCTACCCAAGAAGTTTAATAGTGCATTTCACTCGTCATTTCATGCGCTTTGCGATGCCGCTTAGCCCAATAAGCTATCTGAAATTGGAGCGACGTATATTGAACAAATGTGATAGAATTTCGCTGAATTCTTATATTAACCAAAATATAAAATGATCTAATCGGGTCTCTGATTGCCCTATCATAGAAGTTTAACAGTGCATTTTACTCGCCATTCCACGCGCTTTAAGTTGCCGCCTAGCCCAGCACGCTATCTGAAATAGGAGCTACGTAAGTTGAACAAATGTCACAGAATTACGCTGAATTCTTATATTAACCGTAATATAAAATGATCTAATCGGGTCTCTGTTTGCCTTATCCTAGAAGTTTAATAGTGCATTTTACTCGCCATTTCATGCGCTTTGAGATGCAGCTTAGCCCAGTACGCTATCTGAAATAGGAGCGACGTAAATTGAACAAATGTGATAGAATTTCGCTGAATTCTTAAATTAACCATAATATAAAATGATCTAATGGGGTCTCTGTTTGCCCTACCCTAGAAGTTTAATAGTGCATTTTACTCGCCATTTCTTGCGCTTTGAGATGCCACTTAGCACAAGTCGCTATCTGAAATAGGAGCGATGTAAATTGAACAAATGTGATAGAATTTCGCTGAATTCTTATATTAACCTTAATGTAAAATGATATAATCGGGTCTTTGTTCGCCCTACCCAAGAAGTTTAATAGTGCATTTCACTCGTCATTTCATGCGCTTTGCGATGCCGCTTAGCCCAATAAGCTATCTGAAATTGGAGCGACGTATATTGAACAAATGTGATAGAATTTCGCTGAATTCTTATATTAACCAAAATATAAAATGATCTAATCGGGTCTCTGATTGCCCTATCATAGAAGTTTAATAGTGCATTTTACTCGCCATTCCACGCGCTTTAAGATGCCGCCTAGCCCAGTACGCTATCTGAAATAGGAGCTACGTAAGTTGAACGAATGTGACAGAATTACGCTGATTTCTTATATTAACCGTAATATAAAATGATCTAATCGGGTCTCTGTTTGCCTTATCCTAGAAGTTTAATAGTGCATTTTACTCGCCATTTCATGCGCTTTGAGATGCCTCTTAGCCCAATACGCTATCTGAAATAGGAGCGACGTAAATTGAACAAATGTGATAGAATTTCGCTGAATTCTTATATTAACCAAAATATAAAATGATCTAATCCGGTCTCTGTTTGCCCTACCCTAGAAGTTTAATAGTGCATTTTACGAGCCATTTCTTGCGCTTTGAGATGCAGCTTAGCCCAATACGCTATCTGAAATAGGAGCGACGTAAATTGAACAAATGTGATAGAATTTCGCTGAATTCTTATTTTAACCTTAATGTAAAATGATCTAATCGGGTCTTTGTTCGCCCTACCCTAGAAGTTTAATAGTGTATTTCACTCGTCATTTCATGCGCTTTGAGTTGCCGCTTAGCCCAATAAGCTATCTGAAATAGGAGCGACGTAAATTGAACAAATGTGATAGAACTTCGCTGAATTCTTATATTAACCGTAATATAAAATGATCTTATCGGGTCTCTGATTGCCTTATCCTAGAAGTTTAATAGTGCATTTTACTCGCCCTTTCGTGCGCTTTGAGATGCCGCTTAGCCCAATACGCTATCTGAAATAGGAGCGACGTAAGTTGAACAAATGTGATAGAATTTCGCTGAATTCTTTTATTAACCATAATGTAAAATGATCTAATCGGGTCTCTGTTTGCCCTACCCTAGAAGTTTAATAGTGCATTTCACTCGTCATTTCATGCGCTTTGAGATGCCGCTTAGCCGAATACGCTAACTGAAATAGGAGCGACGTAAATTGAACAAATGTGATAGAATTTCCCTGAAATCTTATATTAAACAAAATATAAAATGATCTAATCAGGTCTCTGATTGCCCTATCATAGAAGTTAAGTAGTGCATTTTACTCGCCATTCCACGCGCTTTAAGATGCCGCCTAGCCCTGTACGCTATCTGAAATAGCAGCGACGTAAATTGAACAAATGTGATAAAATTTCCCTGAAATCTTATATTAAACAAAATATAAAATGATCTAATCGGGTCTCTGATTGCCCTATCATAGAAGTTTAATAGTGCATTTCACTCGTCATTTCATGCGCTTTAAGATGCCGCCTAGCCCAGTACGCTATCTGAAATAGGAGCGACGTAAATTGAACAAATGTGATAGAATTTTGCTGAATTCTTAAATTAACCATAATATAAAATGATCTAATCGGGTCTCTGATTGCCCTATAACAGAAGTTTAATAGTGCATTTCACTCGTCATTTCATGCGCTTTGCGATGCCGCTTAGCCCAATAAGCTATCTGAAATTGGAGCGACGTATATTGAACAAATGTGATAGAATTTCGCTGAATTCTTATATTAACCAAAATATAAAATGATCTAATCGGGTCTCTGATTGCCCTATCATAGAAGTTTAATAGTGCATTTTACTCGCCATTCCACGCGCTTTAAGATGCCGCCTAGCCCAGTACGCTATCTGAAATAGGAGCTACGTAAGTTGAACGAATGTGACAGAATTACGCTGATTTCTTATATTAACCGTAATATAAAATGATCTAATCGGGTCTCTGTTTGCCTTATCCTAGAAGTTTAATAGTGCATTTTACTCGCCATTTCATGCGCTTTGAGATGCCTCTTAGCCCAATACGCTATCTGGAATAGGAGCGACGTAAATTGAACAAATGTGATAGAATTTCGCTGAATTCTTATATTAACCAAAATATAAAATGATCTAATCCGGTCTCTGTTTGCCCTACCCTAGAAGTTTAATAGTGCATTTTACGAGCCATTTCTTGCGCTTTGAGATGCAGCTTAGCCCAATACGCTATCTGAAATAGGAGCGACGTAAATTGAACAAATGTGATAGAATTTCGCTGAATTCTTATATTAACCAAAATATGAAATGATCTTTTCGGGTCTCTGATTGCCCTACCCTAGAAGTTTAATAGTGCATTTTACTCGCCCTTTCGTGCGCTGTGAGATGCCGCTTAGCCCAATACGCTATCTGAAATAGGAGCGACGTAAATTGAACAAATGTGATAGAATTTCGCTGAATTCTTATATTAACCAAAATATAAAATGATCTAATCGGGTCTCTGATTGCCCTACCCTAGAAGTTTAATAGTGCATTTTACTCGCCATTTCATGCGCTTTGAGATGCCGGTTAGCCCAATACGCTATCTGAAATAGGAGCGACGTAAATTGAACAAACGTGATAGAACTTCGCTGAATTCTTATATTAACCGTAATATAAAATGATCTTATCGGGTCTCTGATTGCCCCACCCTAGAAGTTTAATAGTGCATTTTACTCGCCCTTTCGTGCTCTTTGAGATGCCGCTTAGCCCAATACGCTATCTGAAATAGGAGCGACGTAAATTGAACAAATGTGATAGAATTTCGCTGAATTCTTATATTAACCAAAATATAAAATGATCTAATCGGGTCTCTGATTGCCCTATCATAGAAGTTTAATAGTGCATTTCACTCGCCATTCCACGCGCTTTAAGATGCCGCCTACCCCAGTACGCTATCTGAAATAGGAGCGACGTAAATTGAACAAATGTGATAGAATTTTGCTGAATTCGTAAATTAACCATAATATAAAATGATCTAATCGGGTCTCTTTTTGCCCTACCCTAGAAGTTTCATAGTGCATTTTACTCGCCATTTCATGCGCTTTGAGATGCCGCTTAGCCCAATACGCTATCTGAAATAGGAGCGACGTAAGTTGAACAAATGTGATAGAATTTCGCTGAATTCTTTTATTAACCATAATGTAAAATGATCTAATCGGGTCTCTGTTTGCCCTACCCTAGAAGTTTAATAGTGCATTTTATTCGCCATTTCATGCGCTTTAAGATGCCGCTTCGCCCAATACGCTATCTGAAATAGGAGCGACGTAAGTTGAACAAATGTGATAGAATTTCGCTGAATTCTTTTATTAACCATAATGTAAAATGATCTAATCGGGTCTCTGTTTGCCCTACCCTAGAAGTTTAATAGTGCATTTCACTCGTCATTTCATGCGCTTTGAGATGCCGCTTAGCCGAATACGCTAACTGAAATAGGAGCGACGTAAATTGAACAAATGTGATAGAATTTCCCTGAAATCTTATATTATACAAAATATAAAATGATCTAATCGGGTCTCTGATTGCCCTATCATAGAAGTTTAGTAGTGAATTTTACTCGCCATTCCACGCGCTTTAAGCTGACGCCTAGCCCAGTACGCTATCTAAAATAGGAGCGACGTAAGTGGAACAAATGTGATAGAATTACGCTGAACTCTTATATTAACCGTAATATAAAATGATCTAATCGGGTCTCTGTTTGCCTTATCCTAGAAGCTTAGTATTGCATTTTACTCGCCATTTCATGCGCTTTGAGATGCCGCTTAGCCCAATACGCTATTTGAAATACGAGCGACGTAAATTGAACAAACGTGATAGAATTACGCTGAATTCTTATATTAACCGTAATATAAAATGATCTAATCGGGTCTCTGTTTGGCTTATCCTAGAAGTTTAATGGTGCATTCTACTTGCCATTTCATGCGCTTTGAGATGCCGCCTAGCCCAGTACGCTATCTGAAATAGGAGCGACGTAAATTGAACAAATGTGATAGAATATCTGTGAATCCTTATATTAACATTAATGTAAAATGATCTAATCGGGTCTCTGTTCGCCCTACCATAGAAGTCTAATGGTGCATTTCACTCGCCATTTCATGCGCTTTGAGATGCCGCTTAGCCCAATACGCTATCTAAAATAGGAGCGGCGTAAGTGGAACAAATGTGATAGAATTACGCTGAATTCTTATATTAACCGTAATATAAAATGATCTAATCGGGTCTCTGTTTGCCCTACCCTAGAACTTTAATAGTGCATTTTACTCGCCATTTCATGCGCTTTGAGATGCCGCTTAGCCGAATACGCTAACTGAAATAGGAGCGACGTAAATTGAACAAATGTGATAGAATTTTGCTGAATTCTTAAATTAACCATAATATAAAATGATCTAATCGGGTCTCTGTTCGCCCTACCATAGAAGTCTAATAGTGCATTTCACTCGCCATTCCACGCGCTTTAAGATGCCGCCGAGCCCAGTACGCTATCTGAAATAGTAACGACGTAAATTGAACAAATGTGATAGAATTTTGCTGAATGCTTAAATTAACCATAATATGAAATGATCTAATCGGGTCTCTGTTTGTCCTACCCTAGAAGTTTAACAGTGCATTTTATTCGCCATTTCATGCGTTTTGAGATGCCGCTTAGCCCAATAAGCTGTCTGAAATAGGAGCGACGTAAATTGAACAAATGTGATAGAATTTCGCAGAATTCTTATATTAACCAAAATATAAAATGATCTAATCGGGTCTCTGTTTGCGTTATCCTAGAAGTTTAATAGTGCATTATACTCGCCATTTCATGCGCTTTTAGATGCCGCCTAGCCCAGTACGCTATCTGAAACAGGTGCGACGTAAATTGAACAAATGTGATAGAATTTCCGTGAATTCTTATATCAACCTTAATGTAAAATGATCTAATCGGGTCTCTGTTCGACCTACCACAGAAGTGTAATAGTGCATTTCACTCGCCATTTCATGCGCTTTGAGATGCCGCCTATCCCAGTACGCTATCTGAAATAGGAGCGACGTAAGTTGAACAAATGTGATTGAATTTCCCTGAATTCTTATATACACCTTAATGTAAAATGATCTAATCGGGTCTTTGTTCGCCCTACCCTAGAAGTTTAATAGTGCATTTCAATCGCCATTTCATGCGCTTTGAGATGCCGCTTAGCCCAATAAGCTGTCTGAAATAGGAGCGACGTAAATTGAACAAATGTGATAGAATTTCGCTGAATTCTTATATTAACCTTAATGTAAAATGATCTAATCGGGTCTCTGGTCGCCCTACCCTAGAAGTTTAATACTGCATTTTACTCGTCATTTCATGCGCTTTGAGTTGCCGCTTAGCCCAATGCGATATCTGGAATAGGAGCGAGGTAAATTGAACAAATGCGATAGAATTTCGCTGAATTCTTTTATTAACCATAATGTAAAATGATCTGATCGGGGCTCTGTTCGCCCTAGCCTAGAAGTTTAATAGAGCATTTTATTCGCCACTTCATGCGCTTTGAGATGCCGCTTAGCCGAGTTCGCTATCTGAAATAGGAGCGACGTAAATTGCACAAATGTGATAGAATTTCGCTGAATTCTTATATTAACCAAAATATAAAATGATCTAATCGGGTCTCTGATTGCCCTATCATAGAAGTTTAATAGTGCATTTTACCTGCCATTCCACGCGCTTTAAGATGCCGCCTAGCCCAGTACGCTATCTGAAATAGCAGCGACGTAAGTTGAACAAATGTGATAGAATTTCGCTGAATTCTTTTATTAACCATAATGTAAAATGATCTGATCGGGGCTCTGATCGCCATAGCCTAGAAGTTTAATAGTGCATTTTATTCGCCATTTCATGCGCTTTGAGATGCCGCTTAGCCGAGTTCGCTATCTGAAATAAGAGCGACGTAAATTGAACAAATGTGATAAAATTTCCCTGAAATCTTATATTAAACAAAATATAAAATGATCTAATCGGGTCTCTGGTTGCCCTATCATAGAAGTTTAATAGTGCATTTCACTCGTCACTTCATGCGCTTTGTGATGCCGCTAAGCCCAATAAGCTATCTGTAATAGGAGTGACGTAAATTGAACAAATGTGATAAAATTTCGCTGAATCCTTATGTTAACCAAAATATAAAATGATCTAATCGGGTCTCTGACTGCCCTATCATAGAAATTTAATAGTGCAGTTTACTTGACATTCCACGCGCTTTAAGATGCCGCCTAGCCCTGTACGCTATCTGAAATAGGAGCGACGTAAATTGAACAAATGTGATAAAATTTCCCTGAAATCTTATATTAAACAAAATATAAAATGATCTAATCGGGTCTCTGATTGCCCTATCATAGAAGTTTAATAGTGCATTTCACTCGTCATTTCATGCGCTTTAAGATGCCGCCTAGCCCAGTACGCTATCTGAAATAGGAGCGACGTAAATTGAACAAATGTGATAGAATTTCGCCGAATTCTTATATTAACCAAAATATAAAATGATCTAATCAGGTCTCTGATTGCCCTATCATAGAAGATTAATAGTGCATTTTACTCTCCATTCCACGCCTTTTGAGAAGCCACCTAGTCCAGTACGCTATCTGAAATAGGAGCGACGTAAATTGAACAAATGTGATAGAATTTCGCTGAATTCTTATATTAACCAAAATATAAAATGATCTAATCGCGTCTCTGATTGCCCTATCATAGAAGTTTAATAGTATATTTTCCTCCCCATTCCACGCGCTTTAAGATGCCGCCTAGCCCAGTACGCTATCTGAAATAGGAGCGACGTAAATTGAACAAATGTGATTGAATTTTGCTGAATTCTTAAATTAACCATAATATAAAATGATCTAATCGGGTCTCTGTTTGCCCTACCCTAGAAGTTTAATAGTGCATTTTACTCGCCATTTCATGCGCTTTGAGATGCCGCTTAGCCCAATACGCTATCTGAAATAGGAGCGACGTAAATTGAACAAATGTGATAGAATTTCGCTGAATTCTTATATTAACCAAAATATAAAATGATCTAATCGCGTCTCTGATTGCCCTATCATAGAAGTTTAATAGTATATTTTCCTCCCCATTCCACGCGCTTTAAGATGCCGCCTAGCCCACTACGCTATCTGAAATAGGAGCGACGTTAATTGAACAAATGTGATAGAATTTCGCAGAATTCTCAAATTAACCATAATATAAAATGATCTAATCGTGTCTCTGTTTGCCCTACCCTAGAAGTTTAATAATGCATTTTACTCGTTATTTCATGCGCTTTGATATGCCGCTTAGCCCAATACGCTATCTGAAATAGGAGCGATGTAAATTGAGCAAATGTGATAGAATTTCGCTGAATTCTTATATCAACCTTAATGTAAAATGATCTAATCGGGTCTCTGTTCGCCCTCCCATAGAAGTGTAATAGTGCATTTCACTCGCCATTTCATGCGCTTTGAGATGCCGCCTATCCCAGTACGCTATCTGAAATAGGAGCGACGTAAGTTGAACAAATGTGATAGAATTTCGCTGAATTTTTTTATTAACCATAATGTAAAATGATCTGATCGGGTCTCTGTTCGCCCTAGCCTACAAGTTTAATAGTGCATTTTATTCGCCTCTTCATGCGCTTTGAGATGCCGCTTAGCCGAATACGCTATCTGAAATAGGAGCGACGTAAATTGAACAAATGTGATACAATTTCCCTGAAATCTTATATTGAACAAAATATAAAATGATCTAATCGGGTCTCTGATTGCCCTATCATAGAAGTTTAGTAGTGCATTTTACTCGCCATTCCACGCGCTTTAAGATGCCGCCTAGCCCAGTACGATATCTGAAATAGGAGCGACGTATGTTGAACAAATGTGATAGAATTTTGCAGAATTCTTAAATTAACCATAATATAAAATGATCTAATCGGGTCTCTGTTTGCCCAACCCTAGAAGTTTAATAGTGCATTTCACTCGCCATTTCATGCGCTTTCAGATGCCGCTTAGCCCAATACGCTATCTGAAATAGGAGCGACGTAAATTGAACAAATATGATAGAATTTCGCTGAATTCTTAAATTAACCATAATATAAAATGATCTTATCGGGACTCTGTTTGCCCTACCCTAGAACTTTAATAGTGCATTTTACTCGCCATTTCATGCGCTTTGAGATGCCGCTTAGCCGAATACGCTAACTGAAATAGGAGCGACGTAAATTGAACAAATGTGATAGAATTTTGCTGAATTCTTAAATTAACCATAATATAAAATGATCTAATCGGGTCTCTGTTCGCCCTACCATAGAAGTCTAATAGTGCATTTCACTCGCCATTCCACGCGCTTTAAGATGCCGCCGAGCCCAGTACGCTATCTGAAATAGTAACGACGTAAATTGAACAAATGTGATAGAATTTTGCTGAATGCTTAAATTAACCATAATATGAAATGAACTGATCGGGTCTCTGTTCGCCCTAGCCTAGAAGTTTAACAGTGCATTTTATTCGCCATTTCATGCGTTTTGAGATGCCGCTTAGCCAAATAAGCTGTCTGAAATAGGAGCGACGTAAATTGAACAAATGTGATAGAATTTCGCAGAATTCTTATATTAACCAAAATATAAAATGATCTAATCGGGTCTTTGTTCGCCCTACCCTAGAAGTTTAATAGTGCATTTCAATCGCCATTTCATGCGCTTTGAGATGCCGCTTAGCCCAATAAGCTGTCTGAAATAGGAGCGACGTAAATTGAACAAATGTGATAGAATTTCGCTGAATTCTTATATTAACCTTAATGTAAAATGATCTAATCGGGTCTCTGGTCGCCCTACCCTAGAAGTTTAATACTGCATTTTACTCGTCATTTCATGCGCTTTGAGTTGCCGCTTAGCCCAATGCGATATCTGGAATAGGAGCGAGGTAAATTGAACAAATGCGATAGAATTTCGCTGAATTCTTTTATTAACCATAATGTAAAATGATCTGATCGGGGCTCTGTTCGCCCTAGCCTAGAAGTTTAATAGAGCATTTTATTCGCCACTTCATGCGCTTTGAGATGCCGCTTAGCCGAGTTCGCTATCTGAAATAGGAGCGACGTAAATTGCACAAATGTGATAGAATTTCGCTGAATTCTTATATTAACCAAAATATAAAATGATCTAATCGGGTCTCTGATTGCCCTATCATAGAAGTTTAATAGTGCATTTTACCTGCCATTCCACGCGCTTTAAGATGCCGCCTAGCCCAGTACGCTATCTGAACTAGCAGCGACGTAAGTTGAACAAATGTGATAGAATTTCGCTGAATTCTTTTATTAACCATAATGTAAAATGATCTGATCGGGGCTCTGATCGCCATAGCCTAGAAGTTTAATAGTGCATTTATTCGCCATTTCATGCGCTTTGAGATGCCGCTTAGCCGAGTTCGCTATCTGAAATAAGAGCGACGTAAATTGAACAAATGTGATAAAATTTCCCTGAAATCTTATATTAAACAAAATATAAAATGATCTAATCGGGTCTCTGGTTGCCCTATCATAGAAGTTTAATAGTGCATTTCACTCGTCACTTCATGCGCTTTGTGATGCCGCTAAGCCCAATAAGCTATCTGTAATAGGAGTGACGTAAATTGAACAAATGTGATAAAATTTCGCTGAATTCTTATGTTAACCAAAATATAAAATGATCTAATCGGGTCTCTGACTGCCGTATCATAGAAATTTAATAGTGCAGTTTACTTGACATTCCACGCGCTTTAAGATGCCGCCTAGCCCTGTACGCTATCTGAAATAGGAGCGACGTAAATTGAACAAATGTGATAAAATTTCCCTGAAATCTTATATTAAACAAAATATAAAATGATCTAATCGGGTCTCTGATTGCCCTATCATAGAAGTTTAATAGTGCATTTCACTCGTCATTTCATGCGCTTTAAGATGCCGCCTAGCCCAGTACGCTATCTGAAATAGGAGCGACGTAAATTGAACAAATGTGATAGAATTTCGCCGAATTCTTATATTAACCAAAATATAAAATGATCTAATCAGGTCTCTGATTGCCCTATCATAGAAGATTAATAGTGCATTTTACTCTCCATTCCACGCCTTTTGAGAAGCCGCCTAGTCCAGTACGCTATCTGAAATAGGAGCGACGTAAATTGAACAAATGTGATAGAATTTCGCTGAATTCTTATATTAACCAAAATATAAAATGATCTAATCGGGTCTCTGATTGCCCTATCATAGAAGTTTAATAGTATATTTTCCTCCCATTCCACGCGCTTTAAGATGCCGCCTAGCCCACTATGCTATCTGAAATAGGAGCGACGTTAATTGAACAAATGTGATAGAATTTCGCAGAATTCTTAAATTAACCATAATATAAAATGATCTAATCGGGTCTCTGTTTGCCCTACCCTAGAAGTTTAATAATGGATTTTACTCGTTATTTCATGCGCTTTGATATGCCGCTTAGCCCAATACGCTATCTGAAATAGGAGCGACGTAAATCGAACAAATGTGATAGAATTTTGCTGAATTCTTAAATTAATCATAATATAAAATGATTTAATCGGGTCTCTGATTGTCGTATCATAGCAGTTTAAGAGTGCATTTTACTCGCCATTTCATGCGCTTTGAGATGCCGCTCAGCCCAACACGCTATCTGAAATAGGAGCGACGTAAATTGAACAAATGTGACCGAATTTTGCTTAATTCTTAAATTAACCATAATATAAAATGACCTAATCGGGTCTCTGTTTGCCCTACCCTAGAAGTTTAATAGTGCATTTTACTCGCCATTTCATGCGCATTGAGATGCCGTTTAGACCATTACGCTATCTGAAATAGGAGCGACGTAAATTGAACAAATGTGAGAGAATTTCGCTGAATTCTTGTATGAACCAAAATATAAAATGATCTAATCGGATCTCCGATTGCCCTATCATAGAAGTTTAATAGTGCATTTTACTCGCTATTTCATGCGCTTTGATATGCCGCTTAGCTCAATACGCTATCTGAAATAGGAGCGATGTAAATTGAGCAAATGTGATAGAATTTCGCTGAATTCGTATATTAACTTTAATGTAAAATGATCTAATCGGGTCTCTGATTGCCCTATCATAGCAGTTTAATAGTGCATTTTACTCGCCATTTCATGCGCTTTCAGATGCCGCTCAGCCCAATACGCTATCTGAAATAGGAGCGACGTAAATTGAACAAATGTGATAGAATTTCGCCGAATTCTTATATTAACCAAAATATAAAATGATCTAATCGGGTCTCTGATTGCCCTATCATAGAAGTGTAATAGTGCATTTTACTCGCCATTCCACGCGCTTTAAGATGCCGCCTAGCCCAGTACGCTATCTGAAATAGGAGCGACGTAAGTTGAACAAATGTGATAGAATTTCGCTGAATTCTTATATTAACCAAAATATAAAATGATCTAATCGGGTCTCTGATTGCCCTATCATAGAAGTTTAATAGTGCATTTTACTCGCCATTCCACGCGCTTTAAGATGCCGCCTAGCCCAGTACGCTATCTGAAATAGGAGCGACAGTAAATTGAACAAATGTGATAGAATTTTGCTGAATTCTTAAATTAACCATAATATAAAATGATCTAATCGGGTCTCTGATTGCCCTACCCTAGAAGTTTAATAGTGCATTTTACTCGCCATTTCATGCGCATTGAGATGCCGTTTAGCCCAGTACGCTATCTGAAATAGGAGCGATGTAAATTGAGCAAATGTGATAGAATTTCGCTGAATTCTTATATTAACCTTAATGTAAAATGATTTAATAGGGTCTCTGTTCGCCCTACCCTAGAAGTTTAATAGTGCATTTCACTCGTCATTTCATGCGCTTTGAGATGCCGCTTAGCCCAATACACTATGTGAAATAGGAGCGACATAAATTGAACAAATGTGATAGAATTACGCTGAATTCTTATATTAACCAAAATATAAAATGATCTAATCGGGTCTCTGATTGCCCTATCATAGAAGTTTAATAGTGCATTTTACTCGCCATTCCATGCGCTTTAAGATGCCACCTAGCCCAGTACGTTATCTGAAATAGGAGCGACGTAAATTTGACAAATGTGATAGTATTTTGCTGAATTCTTAAATTAAACATAATATAAAATGATCTAATCGGGTCTCTGATTGCCCTATCATAGAAGTTTAATAGTATATTTTCCTCCCCATTCCACGCGCTTTAATATGCCGCCTAGCCCACTACGCTATCTGAAATAGGAGCGACGTTAATTGAACAAGTGTGATAGAATTTCGCAGAATTCTTAAATTAACCATAATATAAAATGATCTAATCGGGTCTCTGTTTGCCCTACGCTAGAAGTTTAATAATGGGTTTTACTTGTTATTTCATGCGCTTTGATATGCCGCTCAGCCCAATACGCTATCTGAAATAGGTGCGACGTAAATTGAACAAATGTGATAGAATTTCGCTGAATTCTTATATTAACCAAAATATAAAATGATCTAATCCGGTCTCTGATTGCCCTATCATAGAAGTTTAGTAGTGCATTTTACTCGCCATTCCACGCGCTTTAAGATGCCGCCTATCCCAGTACGCTATCTGAATTAGGAGCGACGTTAATTGAACAAGTGTGATAGAATTTCGCAGAATTCTTAAATTAACCATAATATAAAATGATCTAATCGGATCTCTGATTGCCCTATTCTAGAAGTTTAATAGTGCATTTTACTCGCCATTTCATGCGCTTTGAGATGCCGCTCAGCCCAATACGCTATCTGAAATAGGAGCGACGTAAATTGAACAAATGTGATAGAATTTCGCTGAATTCTTATATTAACCAAAATATAAAATGATCTAATCCGGTCTCTGATTGCCCTATCATAGAAGTTTAGTAGTGCATTTTACTCGCCATTCCACGCGCTTTAAGATGCCGCCTATCCCAGTACGCTATCTGAATTAGGAGTGACGTAAATTGAACAAATGTGATAGAATTTCGCTGAATTCTTAAATTAACCATAACATAAAATGATCTAATCGGGTCTCTGTTTGCCCTACCCTAGAAGTTTAATAATGCATTTTACTCGTTATTTCATGCGCTTTGATATGCCGCATAGCACAATACGCTATCTGAAATAGGAGCGATGTAATTTGAGCAAATGTGATAGAATTTCGCTGAATCCTTATATTAACCTTAATGTAAAATGATCTAATCGGGTTTCTGATTGCCCTATCATAGCAGTTTAATAGTGCATTTTACTCGCCATTCCACGCGCTTTAAGATGCCGCCTAGCCCAGTACGCTATCTGAAATAGGAGCGACGTAAATTGAACAAATGTGATAGAATTTTGCTGAATTCTTAAATTAACCAAAATATAAAATGATCTAATCGGATCTCTGATTGCCCTATTCTAGAAGTTTAATAGTGCATTTTACTCGCCATTTCATGCGCATTGGGATGCCGTTTAGCCCAGTACGCTATCTGCAATAGGAGCGACGTAAATTGAACAAATGTGAGAGAATTTCCCTGAATTCTTATATTAACCAAAATATAAAATGATCTAATCGGGTCTCTGAGTGCCCTATCATAGAAGTGTAATAGTGCATTTTACTCGCCATTCCACGCGCTTTAAGATGCCGCCTAGCCCAGTACGCTATCTGAAATAGGAGCGACGTAAATTGAACAAATGTGATAGAATTTCCCTGAATTCTTATATTAACCTTAATGTAAAATGATCTAATCGGGTCTCTGTTCGCCCTATCATAGAAGTTTAGTAGTGCATTTTACTCGCCATTCCACGCGCTTTAAGATGCCGCCTATCCCAGTACGCTATCTGAATTAGGAGTGACGTAAATTGAACAAATGTGATAGAATTTCGCTGAATTCTTAAATTAACCATAACATAAAATGATCTAATCGGGTCTCTGTTTGCCCTACCCTAGAAGTTTAATAATGCATTTTACTCGTTATTTCATGCGCTTTGATATGCCGCTTAGCACAATACGCTATCTGAAATAGGAGCGATGTAATTTGAGCAAATGTGATAGAATTTCGCTGAATCCTTATATTAACCTTAATGTAAAATGATCTAATCGGGTTTCTGATTGCCCTATCATAGCAGTTTAATAGTGCATTTTACTCGCCATTCCACGCGCTTTAAGATGCCGCCTAGCACAGTACGCTATCTGAAATAGGAGCGACGTAAATTGAACAAATGTGATAGAATTTTGCTGAATTCTTAAATTAACCATAATATAAAATGATCTAATCGGATCTCTGATTGCCCTATTCTAGAAGTTTAATAGTGCATTTTACTCGCCATTTCATGCGCATTGGGATGCCGTTTAGCCCAGTACGCTATCTGCAATAGGAGCGACGTAAATTGAACAAATGTGAGAGAATTTCCCTGAATTCTTATATTAACCAAAATATAAAATGATCTAATCGGGTCTCTGAGTGCCCTATCATAGAAGTGTAATAGTGCATTTTACTCGCCATTCCACGCGCTTTAAGATGCCGCCTAGCCCAGTACGCTATCTGAAATAGGAGCGACGTAAATTGAACAAATGTGATAGAATTTCCCTGAATTCTTATATTAACCTTAATGTAAAATGATCTAATCGGGTCTCTGTTCGCCCTACCCTAGAAGTTTAATAGTGCATTTCTCTCGCCATTTCATGCACTTTGAGATGCCGCTTAGCCCAATACGCTATCTGAAATAGGAGCGACGTAAATTGAACAAATGTGATAGAATTTCACTGAGTTCTTATATTAACCAAAATATAAAATGATCTAATCGGGTCTCTGATTGCCCTATCATAGAAGTTTAATAGTGCATTTTACTCGCCATTCCACGCGCTTTAAGATGCCACCTAGCCCAGTACGCTATCTGAAATAGGAGCGACGTAAATTGAACAAATGTGATAGAATTTTGCTGAATTCTTATATTAACCATAATATAAAATGATCTAATCGGGTCTGTGATTGCCCTATCATAGAAGTGTAATAGTGCATTTTACTCGCCATTCCACGCGCTTTAAGATGCCGCCTATCCCAGTACGCTCTCTGAATTAGGAGTGACGTAAATTGAACAAATGTGATAGAATTTCGCTGAATCCTTAAATTAACCATAATATAAAATGATCTAAGCGGGTCTCTGTTTGCCCTACCCTAGAAGTTTAATAATGCATTTTACTCGTTATTTCATGCCCTTTGATATGCCGCTTAGCACAATACGCTATCTGAAATAGGAGCGATGTAAATTGAGCAAATGTGATAGAATTTCGCTGAATTTTTATATTAACCTTAATGTAAAATGATCTAATCGGGTCTCTGTTCTCCCTACCCTAGAAGATTAATAGTGCATTTCTCTCGCCATTTCATGCACTTTGAGATGCCGCTCAGCCCAATACGCTATCTGAAATAGGAGCGACGTAAATTGAACAAATGTGATAGAATTTCGCCGAATTCTTATATTAACCAAAATATAAAATGATCTAATCGGTTCTCTGATTGCCCTATCATAGAAGTGTAATAGTGCATTTTACTCGCCATTCCACGCGCTTTAAGATGCCGCCTAGCCCAGTACGCTATCTGAAATAGGAGCGACGTAAATTGAACAAATGTGATAGAATTTCCCTGAATTCTTATATTAACCTTAATGTAAAATGATCTAATCGGGTCTCTGTTCGCCCTACCCTAGAAGTTTAATAGTGCATTTCTCTCGCCATTTCATGCACTTTGAGATGCCGCTTAGCCCAATACGCTATCTGAAATAGGAGCGACGTAAATTGAACAAATGTGATAGAATTTCACTGAGTTCTTATATTAACCAAAATATAAAATGATCTGATCGGGTCTCTGATTGCCCTACCATAGAAGTTTAATAGTATATTTTCCTCCCCATTCCACGCGCTTTAAGATGCCGCCTAGCCCACTACGCTATATGAAATAGGAGCGACGTTAATTGAACAAATGTAATAGAATTTCGCAGAATTCTTAAATTAACCATAATATAAAATGATCTAATCGGGTCTCTGTTTGCCCTACCCTAGAAGTTTAATAATGGATTTTACTCGTTATTTCATGCGCTTTGATATGTCGCTTAGCCCAATACGCTATCTGAAATAGGAGCGACGTAAATCGAACAAATGTGATAGAATTTTGCTGAATTCTTAAATTAACCATAATATAAAATGGTCTATTCGGGTCTCTGTTTGCCCTACCCTAGAAGTTTAATAGTGCATTTTACTCGCCATTTCATGCGCTTTGAGATACCGCTTAGCCCAATACGCTATCTGAAATAGGAGCGACGTAAATTGAACAAATGTGATCGAATTTTGCTTAATTCTTAAATTAACCATAATATAAAATAACCTAATCGGGTCTCTGTTTGCTCTACCCTGAAAGTTTAATAGTGCATTTTACTCGCCATTTCATGCGCATTGAGATGCCGTTTAGCCCATTACGCTATCTGAAATAGGAGCGACGTAAATTGAACAAATGTGAGGGAATTTCGCTGAATTCTTATATTAACCAAAATATGAAATGATCTAATCGGGTCTCCGATTGCCCTTTCATAGAAGTTTAATAGTGCATTTTACTCGCCATTCCACGCGCTTTAAGATGCCGCCCAGCCCAGTACGCTATCTGAAATGGGAACGACGTAAATTGTACAATTGTGATAGAATTTTGCTGGATTCTTATATTAACCAAAACATAAAATGATCTAATCGGGTCTCTGATTGCCCTATCATAGAAGTTCAATAGTATATTTTCCTCCCCATTCCACGCGCTTTAAGATGCCGCCTAGCCCACTACGCTATCTGAAATAGGAGCAACGTTAATTGAACAAATGTGATAGAATTTCGCTGAATTCTTATATTAACCAAAATATAAAATGATCTAATCGGGTCTCTGATTGCCCTATCATAGAAGTTTAATAGTATATTTTCCTCCCCATTCCACGCGCTTTAAGATGCCGCCTAGCCCACTACGCTATCTGAAATAGGAGCAACGTTAATTGAACAAATGTGATAGAATTTCGCTGAATTCTTATATTACCCAAAATATAAAATGATCTAATCCGATCTCTGATTGCCCTATCATAGAAGTTTAATGGTGCATTTTACTCGCCATTCCACGCGCTTTAAGATGCCGCCCAACCCAGTACGCTATCTGAAATAGGGACGACGTAAATTGTACAATTGTGATAGAATTTCGCTGAATTCTGATATTAACCAAAATATAAAATGGTCTAATTGGGTCTCTGATTGCCCTATCATAGAAGTTTAATGGTGCATTTTACTCGCCATTCCACGCGCTTTAAGACGCCGCCTATCCCAGTACGCTATGTGAAATAGGAGCGACGTAAATTGAACAAATGTGATAGAATTTTGCTGAATTCTTAAATTAACCATAACATAAAATAATCTAATCGGGTCTCTGTTTGCCCTACCCTAGAAGTTTAATAGTGCATTTTACTCGCCATTTGATGCGCTTTGAGATGCCGATCAGCCCAATACGCTATCTGAAATAGGAGCGACGTAAATTGAACAAATGTGTTAGAATTTCGCTGAATTCCTATGTTAACCAAAATATAAAATGATCTAATTGGGTCTCTGATTGCCCTATCATAGAAGTTTAATAGTGCATTTTACTCGCCATTCCACGCGCTATAAGATGCCGCCTATCCCAGTACGCTATCTGAAATAGGAGCAACGTAAATTGAACAAATGTGATAGAATTTTGCTGAATTCTTAAATTAACCATAATATAAAATGATCTAATCGGGTCTCTGTTTGCCCTACCCTAGAAGTTTAATAGTGCATTTTACTCGCCATTTCATGCGCATTGAGATGCCGTTTAGCCCATTACGCTATCTGAAATAGGAGCGACGTAAATTGAACAAATGTGATAGAATTTCGCTGAATTCTTTTATTAACCATAATATAAAATGATCTAATCGGGTCTCTGTTTGCCCTACCCTAGAAGTTCAATAGTGCATTTTCCTCGCCATTCCGCGCGCTTTAAGATGCCGCCTATCCCAGTACGCTATCTGAAATAGGAGCGACGTAAATTGAACAAATGTGATAGAATTTTCTGAATTCTTAAATTAACCATAATATAAAATGATCTAATCGGGTCTCTGTTTGTCATGCCCTAGAAGTTTAATAGTGCATTTCACTCGACATTTCATGCGCTTTGAGATGCCGCGTAGCCCAATAAGCTATCTGAAATAGGAGCGACGTAAATTGAACAAATGTGATAGAATTTCGCTGAATTCTTAAATTAACCATAATATAAAATGATCTAATCGGGTCTCTGTTTGCCATGCCCTAGAAGTTTAATAGTGCATTTCACTCGACATTTCATGCGCTTTGAGATGCCGCGTAGCCCAATAAGCTATCTGAAATAGGAGCGACGTAAATTGAACAAATGTGATAGAATTTCGCTGAATTCTTATATTAACCAAAATATAAAATGATCTAATCGGGTCTCTGATTGCCCTATCATAGAAGTATAATAGTGCATTTTACTCGCCATTCCACGCGCTTTAAGATGCCGCCTAGCCCAGGTACGCTATCTGAAATAGGAGCGACGTAAATGGAACAAATGTGATAGAATTTCGCTGAATACTTATATTAACCTTAATGTCAAATGATCTAATCGGGTCTATGATTGCCCTATCATAGAAGTTTAATAGTGCATTTTACTCGCCATTCCACGCGCTTTAAGATGCCGCCTAGCCCAGGTACGCTATCTGAAATAGGAGCGACGTAAATCGAACAAATGTGATAGAATTTCGCTGAATTCTTATATTAACCAAAATATAAAATGATCTAATCGGGTCTCTGATTGCCCTACCATAGAAGTTTAATAGTATATTTTCCTCCCCATTCCACGCGCTTTAAGACGCCGCCTAGCCCACTACGCTATCTGAAATAGGAGCGACGTTAATTGAACAAATGTAATAGAATTTCGCAGAATTCTTAAATTAACAATAATATAAAATGATCTAATCGGGTCTCTGTTTGCCCTACCCTAGAAGTTTAATAATGGATTTTACTCGTTATTTCGTGCGCTTTGATATGTCGCTTAGCCCAATACGCTATCTGAAATAGGAGCGACGTAAATGGAACAAATGTGATAGAATTTTGCTGAATTCTTAAATTAACCATAATATAAAATGGTCTATTCGGGTTTCTGTTTGCCCTACCCTAGAAGTTTAATAGTGCATTTTACTCGCCATTTCATGCGCTTTGAGATACCGCTTAGCCCAATACGCTATCTGAAATAGGAGCGACGTAAATTGAACAAATGTGATCGAATTTTGCTTAATTCTTAAATTAACCATAATATAAAATAACCTAATCGGGTCTCTGTTTGCCCTACCCTGGAAGTTTAATAGTGCATTTTACTCGCCATTTCATGCGCATTGAGATGCCGTTTAGCCCATTACGCTATCTGAAATAGGAGCGACGTAAATTGAACAAATGTGAGGGAATTTCGCTGAATTCTTATATTAACCAAAATATGAAATGATCTAATCGGGTCGCCGATTGCCCTATCATAGAAGTTTAATAGTGCATTTTACTCGCCATTCCGCGCGCTTTAAGATGCCGCCCAGCCCAGTACGCTATCTGAAATGGGAACGACGTAAATTGTACAATTGTGATAGAATTTTGCTGGATTCTTATATTTACCAAAACATAAAATGATCTAATCGGGTCTCTGATTGCCCTATCATAGAAGTTTAATAGTATATTTTCCTCCCCATTCCACGCGCTTTAAGATGCCGCCTAGCCCACTACGCTATCTGAAATAGGAGCAACGTTAATTGAACAAATGTGATAGAATTTCGCTGAATTCTTATATTAACCAAAATATAAAATGATCTAATCGGGTCTCTGATTGCCCTATCATAGAAGTTTAATAGTATATTTTCCTCCCCATTCCACGCGCTTTAAGATTCCGCCTAGCCCACTACGCTATCTGAAATAGGAGCAACGTTAATTGAACAAATGTGATAGAATTTCGCTGAATTCTTATATTACCCAAAATATAAAATGATCTAATCCGATCTCTGATTGCCCTATCATAGAAGTTTAATGGTGCATTTTACTCGCTATTCCACGCGCTTTAAGATGCCGCCCAGCCCAGTACGCTATCTGAAATAGGGACGACGTAAATTGTACAATTGTGATAGAATTTCGCTGAATTCTGATATTAACCAAAATATAAAATGGTCTAATTGGGTCTCTGATTGCCCTATCATAGAAGTTTAATGGTGCATTTTACTCGCCATTCCACGCGCTTTAAGACGCCGCCTATCCCAGTACGGTATGTGAAATAGGAGCGACGTAAATTGAACAAATGTGATAGAATTTTGCTGAATTCTTATATTAACCATAACATAAAATAATCTAATCGGGTCTCTGTTTGCCCTACCCTAGAAGTTTAATAGTGCATTTTACTCGCCATTTGATGCGCTTTGAGATGCCGATCAGCCCAATACGCTATCTGAAATAGGAGCGACGTAAATTGAACAAATGTGATAGAATTTCGCTGAATTCTTATGTTAACCAAAATATAAAATGATCTAATTGGGTCTCTGATTGCCCTATCATAGAAGTTTAATAGTGCATTTTACTCGCCATTCCACGCGCTATAAGATGCCGCCTATCCCAGTACGCTATCTGAAATAGGAGCAACGTAAATTGAACAAATGTGATAGAATTTTGCTGAATTCTTAAATTAACCATAATATAAAATGATCTAATCGGGTCTCTGTTTGCCCTACCCTAGAAGTTTAATAGTGCATTTTACTCGCCATTTCATGCGCATTGAGATGCCGTTTAGCCCATTACGCTATCTGAAATAGGAGCGACGTAAATTGAACAAATGTGATAGAATTTCGCTGAATTCTGTTATTAACCATAATATAAAATGATCTAATCGGGTCTCTGTTTGCCCTACCCTAGAAGTTCAATAGTGCATTTTCCTCGCCATTCCACGCGCTTTAAGATGCCGCCTATCCCAGTACGCTATCTGAAATAGGAGCGACGTAAATTGAACAAATGTGATAGAATTTTCTGAATTCTTAAATTAACCATAATATAAAATGATCTAATCGGGTCTCTGATTGCCCTATCATAGAAGTTTAATGGTGCATTTTACTCGCCATTCCACGCGCTTTAAGATGCCGCCCAGCCCAGTACGCTATCTGAAATAGGAGCGACGTAAATTGAACAAATGTGATAGAATTTACCTGAATTCTTATATTAACCTTAATGTAAAATGATCCAATCGGGTCTCTGTTCGCCCTACCCTAGAAGTTTAATAGTGCATTTGACTCGTCACTTCGTGCGCTTTGAGATGCCGCTTAGCCCAATACGGTATCTGAAATAGGAGCGACGTAAATTGAACAAATGTGATAGAATTCCGCTGAATTCTTATATTAACCAAAATATAAAATGATCTAATCGGGTCTCTGATTGCCCTATCATAGAAGTTTAATAGTGCATTTTACTCGCCATTCCACCCGCTTTAACATGCCGCCTAGCCCAGGTACGCTATCTGAAATAGGAGCGACGTAAATCGAACAAATGTGATAGAATTTTGCTGAATTCTTAAATTAACCAAAATATAAAATGATCTAATCGGGTCTCTGTTTGTCATGCCCTAGAAGTTTAATAGTCCATTTCACTCGACATTTCATGCGCTTTGAGATGCCGCGTAGCCCAATAAGCTATCTGAAATAGGAGCGACGTAAATTGAACAAATGTGATAGAATTTCGCTGAATTCTTAAATTAACCATAATATAAAATGATCTAATCGGGTCTCTGTTTGCCATGCCCTAGAAGTTTAATAGTGCATTTCACTCGACATTTCATGCGCTTTGAGATGCCGCGTAGCCCAATAAGCTATCTGAAATAGGAGCGACGTAAATTGAACAAATGTGATAGAATTTCGCTGAATTCTTATATTAACCAAAATATAAAATGATCTAATCGGGTCTCTGATTGCCCTATCATAGAAGTATAATAGTGCATTTTACTCGCCATTCCACGCGCTTTAAGATGCCGCCTAGCCCAGGTACGCTATCTGAAATAGGAGCGACGTAAATGGAACAAATGTGATAGAATTTCGCTGAATACTTATATTAACCTTAATGTCAAATGATCTAATCGGGTCTATGATTGCCCTATCATAGAAGTTTAATAGTGCATTTTACTCGCCATTCCACGCGCTTTAAGATGCCGCCTAGCCCAGGTACGCTATCTGAAATAGGAGCGACGTAAATCGAACAAATGTGATAGAATTTCGCTGAATTCTTATATTAACCAAAATATAAAATGATCTAATCGGGTCTCTGATTGCCCTACCATAGAAGTTTAATAGTATATTTTCCTCCCCATTCCACGCGCTTTAAGACGCCGCCTAGCCCACTACGCTATCTGAAATAGGAGCGACGTTAATTGAACAAATGTAATAGAATTTCGCAGAATTCTTAAATTAACCATAATATAAAATGATCTAATCGGGTCTCTGTTTGCCCTACCCTAGAAGTTTAATAATGGATTTTACTCGTTATTTCGTGCGCTTTGATATGTCGCTTAGCCCAATACGCTATCTGAAATAGGAGCGACGTAAATCGAACAAATGTGATAGAATTTTGCTGAATTCTTAAATTAACCATAATATAAAATGGTCTATTCGGGTTTCTGTTTGCCCTACCCTAGAAGTTTAATAGTGCATTTTACTCGCCATTTCATGCGCTTTGAGATACCGCTTAGCCCAATACGCTATCTGAAATAGGAGCGACGTAAATTGAACAAATGTGATCGAATTTTGCTTAATTCTTAAATTAACCATAATATAAAATAACCTAATCGGGTCTCTGTTTGCCCTACCCTGGAAGTTTAATAGTGCATTTTACTCGCCATTTCATGCGCATTGAGATGCCGTTTAGCCCATTACGCTATCTGAAATAGGAGCGACGTAAATTGAACAAATGTGAGGGAATTTCGCTGAATTCTTATATTAACCAAAATATGAAATGATCTAATCGGGTCGCCGATTGCCCTATCATAGAAGTTTAATAGTGCATTTTACTCGCCATTCCGCGCGCTTTAAGATGCCGCCCAGCCCAGTACGCTATCTGAAATGGGAACGACGTAAATTGTACAATTGTGATAGAATTTTGCTGGATTCTTATATTTACCAAAACATAAAATGATCTAATCGGGTCTCTGATTGCCCTATCATAGAAGTTTAATAGTATATTTTCCTCCCCATTCCACGCGCTTTAAGATGCCGCCTAGCCCACTACGCTATCTGAAATAGGAGCAACGTTAATTGAACAAATGTGATAGAATTTCGCTGAATTCTTATATTACCCAAAATATAAAATGATCTAATCGGGTCTCTGATTGCCCTATCATAGAAGTTTAATAGTGCATTTTACTCGCCATTCCACCCGCTTTAAGATGCCGCCTAGCCCAGGTACGCTATCTGAAATAGGAGCGACGTAAATCGAACAAATGTGATAGAATTTTGCTGAATTCTTAAATTAACCATAATATAAAATGATCTAATCGGGTCTCTGTTTGCCCTACCCTAGAAGTTTAATAGTGCATTTCACTCGTCATTTCATGCGCTTTGAGATGCCGCTTAGCGCAATAAGCTATCTGAAATAGGAGCGACGTAAATTGAACAAATGTGATAGAATTTTGCTGAATTCTTAAATTAACCATAATATAAAATGACCTAATCGGGTCTCTGTTTGCACTACCCTAGAAGTTTAATAGTGCATTTCACTCGTCACTGCGTGCGCTTTGAGATGCCGCTTAGCCCAATACGCTATCTGAAATAGGAGCGACGTAAATTGAACAAATGTGATAGAATTTTGCTGAATTCTTACATTAACCAAAATATAAAATGATCTAATCGGGTCTCTGATTGCCCTATCATAGAAGTTTAATAGTGCATTTTACTCGCCATTCCACCCGCTTTAAGATGCCGCCTAGCCCAGGTTCGCTATCTGAAATAGGAGCGACGTAAATTGAACGAATGTGATAGAATTTCGCTGAATTCTTTTGTTAACCAAAATATAAAATGATCTAATCGGGTCTCTGATTGCCCTATCATAGAAGTTTAATAGTATATTTTCCTCCCCATTCCACGCGCTTTAAGATGCCGCCTAGCCCACTACGCTATCTGAAATAGGAGCCACGTTAATTGAACAAATGTGATAGAATTTCGCAGAATTTTTAAATTAACCATAAAATAAAATGATCTAATCGGGTCTCTGTTTGCCCTACCCTAGAAGTTTAATAGTGCATTTCACTCGTCATTTCATGCGCTTTGAGATGCCGCTTAGCCCAATAAGCTATCTGAAATAGGAGCGACGTAAATTGAACAAATGTGATAGAATTTTGCTGAATTCTTAAATTAACCATAATATAAAATGACCTAATCGGGTCTCTGTTTGCCCTACCCTAGAAGTTTAATAGTGCATTTCACTCGTCACTGCGTGCGCTTTGAGATGCCGCTTAGCCCAATACGTTATCAGAAATAGGAGCGACGTAAATTGTACAAATGTGATAGAATTTCGCTGAATTCTTATATTAACCAAAATATAAAATGATCTAATCGGGTCTCTGATTGCCCTATCATAGAAGTTTAATAGTGCATTTTACTCGCCATTCCACCCGCTTTAAGATGCCTCCTAGCCCAGGTACGCTATCTGAAATAGGAGCGACGTAAATCGAACAAATGTGATAGAATTTTGCTGAATTCTTAAATTAACCATAATATAAAATGGTCTATTCGGGTCTCTGTTTGCCCTACCCTAGAAGTTTAATAGTGCATTTTACTCGCCATTTCATGCGCTTTGAGATGCCGCTTAGCCCAATACGCTATCTGAAATAGGAGCGACGTAAATTGAACAAATGTGATAGAATTTCGTTGAATTCTTTTGTTAACCAAAATATAAAATGATCTAATCGGGTCTCTGATTGCCCTATCATAGAAGTTTAATAGTATATTTTCCTCCCCATTCCACGCGCTTTATGATGCCGCCTAGCCCACTACGCTATCTGAAATAGGAGCGACGTTAATTGAACAAATGTGATAGAATTTCGCAGAATTCTTAAATTAACCATAATATAAAATGATCTAATCGGGTCTCTGTTTGCCCTACCCTAGAAGTTTAATAGTGCATTTTACTCGCCATTTCATGCGCATTGAGATGCCGTTTAGCCCATTACGCTATCTGAAATAGGAGCGACGTAAATTGAACAAATGTGAGAGAATTTCCCTGAATTCTTATATTAACCTTAATGTGAAATGATCTAATCGGGTCTCTGTTCTCCCTACCCTAGAAGTTTAATAGTCCATTTCACTCGTCATTTCATGCGCTTTGAGATGCCGCTTAGGTCAATACGCTATCTGAAATAGGAGCGACGTAAATTGAACAAATGTGATAGAATTTTGCTGAATTCTTACTTTAACCAAAATATAAAATGATCTAATCGGGTCTCTGATTGCCCTATCATAGAAGTTTAATAGTGCATTTTACTCGCCATTCCACGCGCTTTAAGTTGCCGCCCAGCCCAGTACGCTATCTGAAATAGGAACGACGTAAATTGTACAATTGTGATAGAATTTTACTGAAATCTTAAATTAACCATAATATAAAATGGTCTACTCGGGTCTCTGTTTGCCCTACCCTAGAAGTTTAATAGTGCATTTTACTCGCCATTTCATGCGCTTTGAGATGCCGCATAGCCCAATACGCTATCTGAAATAGGAGCGACGTTAATTGAACAAATGTGATAGAATTTTGCTGAATTCTTAAATTAACCATAATATAAAAGGATCTAATCGGGGCTCTGTTTGCCCTACCCTACAAGTGTAATAGTGCATTTTACTCGCCATTTCATGCGCATTGAGATGCCGTTTAGCCCATTACACGATCTGAAATAGGAGCGACGCAAATTGAACGAATGAGAAAGAATTTCGCTGAATTCTTATATTAACGAAAATATAAAATGATCTAATCGGGTCTCTGATTGCCCTATCATAGAAGTTTAATAGTATATTTTCCTCCCCATTCCACGCGCTATAAGATGCCGCCTAGCCCACTACGCTATCTGAAATAGGAGCGACGTTAATTGAACAAATGTGATAGAATTTCGCAGAATTCTTAAATTAACCATAATATAAAATGATCTAATCGGGTCTCTGTTTGCCCTACCCTAGAAGTTTAATAATGCATTTTACTCGTTATTTCATGCGCTTTGACATGCCGCTTAGACCAATACGCTATCTGAAATAGGAGCGATGTAAATTGAGCAAATGTGATAGATTTTCGCTGAATCCTTATATTAACCTTAATGTAAAATGTTTTAATCGGGTCTCCGTTCGCCCTACCCTAGAAGTTTAATAGTGTATTTCACTCGTCATTTCATGCGCGTTGAGATGCCGGTTAGCCCAATAAGCTATCTGAAATAGGAGCGACGTAAATTGAACAAATGTGATAGAATTTCGCTGAATTCTTATATTAACCAAAATATAAAATGATATAATCGGGTCTCTGATTGCCCTATCAAAGATGTTTAATAGTGCATTTTTCTCGCCATTTCATGCGCTTTGAGATGCCGCTTGGCCCAATACGCTATCTGAAATAGGAGCGACGTAAATTGAACAAATGTGATAGAATTTCGCCGAATTCTTATATTAACCAAAATATAAAATGATCTAATCGGGTCCCTGATTGCCCTATCATAGAAGTTTAATAGTGCATTTTACACGCCATTCCACGCGCTTTAAGATGCCGCCTAGCCCAGTACGCTATCTGAAATAGGAGCGACGTAAATTGAACAAATGTGATAGAATTTCCCTGAATTCTTATATTAACCTTAATGTAAGATGATCTAATCGGGTCTCTGTTCGCCCTACCCTAGAAGTTTAATAGTGCCTTTCACTCGACATTTCATGCGCTTTGAGATGCCGCTTAGCCCAGTAAGCTATCTGAAATAGGAGCGACGTAAATTGAACAAATGTGATAGAATTTCGCTGAATTCTTAAATTAACCATAATATAAAATGACCTAACCGGGTCTCTGTTTGCCCTACCCTAGAAGTATAATAGTGCGTTTCACTCGACATTTCATGCGCTTTGAGATGCCGCTTAGCCCAGTAAGCTATCTGAAATAGGAGCGACGTAAATTGAACAAATGTGATAGAATTTCGCTGAATTCTTACATTAACCAAAATATAAAATGATCTAATCGGGTCTCCGATTGCCCTATCATAGAAGTTTAATAGTGCATTTTACTCGACATTCCACGCGCTTTAAGATGCCGCCTAGCCCAGTACGCTATCTGAAATAGGAGCGACGTAAATTGAACAATTGTGATAGAATTTTGCTGAATTCTTAAATTAACCATAATATAAAATGGTCTATTCGGGACTCTGTTTGCCCTACCCTAGAAGTTTAATAGTGCATTTTACTCGCCATTTCATCCGCTTTGAGATGCCGCTTAGCACAATACGCTATCTGAAATAGGAGCGACGTAAATTGAACAAATGTGATAGAGTTTCGCCGAATTCTTATATTAACCAAAATATAAAATGATCTAATCGGGTCTCTGATTGCCCTATCATAGAAGTTTAATAGTGCATTTTACTCGCCATTCCACGCGCTATAAGATGCCGCCTATCCCAGTACGCTATCTGAAATAGGAGCGACGTAAATTGAACGAATGTGATAGAATTTTGCTGAATTCTTAAATTAACCATAATATAAAATGATCTAATCGGGTCTCTGTTTGCCCTACCCTAGAAGTTTAATAGTGCATTTTACTCGCCATTTCATACGCTTTGAGATGCCGTTTTGCCCAGGACGCTATCTGAAATAGGAGCGACGTAAATTGAACAAATGTGATAGAATTTCGCTTAATTCTTAAATTAACCAGAATATAAAATGATCTAATCGGGTCTCTGTTTGCCCTACCCTAGAAGTTTAATAGTGCATCTTACTCGCCATGTCATGCGCTTTGAGATGCCGCCTAGCCCAATACGCTATCTGAAATAGGAGCGACGTAAATTGAACAAATGTGATAGAATTTCGCTGAATTCTTATATTAACCAAAATCTAAAATGATCTAATCGGGTCTCTGATTGCCCTATCATAGAAGTTTAATAGTGCATTTTACCCGCCATTCCACGCGCTTCAAGATGCCGCCTAGCCCAGTACGCTATCTGAAATAGGAGCGACGTAAATTGAACAAATGTGATAGAATTTCCCTGAATTCTTATATTAACCTTAATGTAAAATGATCTAATCGGGTCTCTGTTCGCCCTACCCTAGAAGTTTAACAGTGCATTTTACTCGCCATTCCACGCGCTTTAAGATGCCGCCTAGCCCAGTACGCTATCTGAAATAGGAGCGACGTATATTGAACAAATGTAGTAGAATTTCCCTGAATTCTTATATCAACCTTAATGTAAAATGATCTAATCGGGTCTCTGTTCGCCCTACCCTAGAAGTTTAATAGTGCATTTTACTCGTCATTTCATGCGCTTTGGGATGCCGCTTAGCCCAATACGCTATCTGAAATAGGAGCGACGTAAACTGAACAAATGTGATAGAATTTCGCTGAATTCTTATATTAACCAAAATATAAAATGATCTAATCGGGTCTCTGATTGCCCTATAATAGAAGTTTAATAGTGCATTTTACTCGCCATTCCACGCGGTTTAAGATGCCGCCTAGCCCAGTACGCTATCTGAAATAGGAGCGACGTAAATTGAACAAATGTGATAGAATTTCGCTGAATTCTTATATTAACCAAAATATAAAATGATCTAATCGGGTCTCTGATTGCCCTATAATAGAAGTTTAATAGTGCATTTTACTCGCCATTCCACGCGGTTTAAGATGCCGCCTAGCCCAGTACGCTATCTGAAATAGGAGCGACGTAAATTGAACAAATGTGATAGAATTTCGCTGAATTCTTAAATTAACCATAATATAAAATGATCTAATCGGGTCTCTGTTTGCCCTACCCTAGAAGTTTAATAGTGCATTTTACTCGCCATGTCATGCGCTTTGAGATGCCGCCTAGCCCAATACGCTATCTGAAATAGGAGCGACGTAAATTGAACAAATGTGATAGAATTTCGCCGAATTCTTATATTAACCAAAATATAAAATGATCTAATCGGGTCCCTGATTGCCCTATCATAGAAGTTTAATAGTGCATTTTACTCGCCATTCCACGCGCTTTAAGATGCCGCCTAGCCCAGTACGCTATCTGAAATAGGAGCGACGTAAATTGAACAAATGTGATAGAATTTGCTGAATTCTTATATTAACCAAAATATAAAATGATCTAATCGGGTCTCTGTTTGCCCTCCCCTAGAAGTTTAATAGTGCATTGTACTCGCCATTTCATGCGCTTTGAGATGCCGTTTTGCCCAGTACGCTATCTGAAATAGGAGCGACGTAAATTGAA
>CAKAJE020000987.1:0-38584 GCA_916610135.2 Macropis europaea | reverse complement strand
TGAACAAATGTGATAGAATTACGCTGCATTCTTATATTAACCGTAATATAAAATGATCTAATCGGGTCTCTGTTTGCCCTACCCTGGACGTTTAATAGTGCATTTTCCTCACCATTTCATGCGCTTTGAGATGCCGCTTAGCCCAATACGCTATCTGAAATACGAGCGACGTAAATTGGACAAATCTGATAGAATTTTGCTGAATTCTTAAATTAACCATAATATAAATGATCTAATCGGGTCACTGATTGCCCTATCATAGAAGATTAGTAGTGCATTTTACTCGCCATTCCACGCGCTTGAAGATGCCGCCTAGCCCAGTACGCTACCTGAAATAAGAGCGACGTAACTTGAACAAATGTGATAGAATTACGCTGCATTCTTATATTAACCGTAATATAAAATGATCTAATCGGCTCTCTGTTTGCCTTACCCTAGAAGTTTAATAGTGCATTATACTCGCCATTTCATGCGCTTCGAGATGCCGCTTAGCCCAATACGCTATCTGAAATAGGAGCGACATAAATTGAACAAATGTGATAGAACTTCGCTGAATTCATAAATTAACCATAATAACAAATGATCTAATCGGGTCTCTGTTTGCCCTACCCTAGAAGTTTAACAGTGCATTTTACTCGCCATTTCATGCGCTTTGAGATGCCGCATAGCCCAATACGCTATCTGAAATAGGAGCGACGTAAATGAAAAAATGTGATAGAATTTCTGTGAATTCTTATATTAACCTCAATGTAAAATGATCTAATCGGGTCTCTCTTTGCCCTACCATAGAAGTGTTATAGTGCATTTCACTCGCCATTTCATGCGCTTTGAGATGCCGCTTAGCCCAATACGCTATCTGAAATAGGAGCGACGTAAATTGAACAAATGTGATAGAATTTTGCTGAATTCTTAAATTAACCATAATATAAAATGATCTAATCGGGTCTCTGTTTGACCTACCCTAGAAGTTTAATAGGGCATTTTAATCGCCATTTCATGTACTTTGAGATGCCGCATAGCCCAATACACTATCTGGAATAGGAGCGACGTACATTGATCAAATGTGATAGAATTTCCCTGAATTCTTTTATTAACCTTAATGTAAAATGATCTAATCGGGTCTCTGTTCGCCCTACCATAGAAGTCTAATAGTGCATTTCACTCGCCATTTCATGCGCTTTGAGATGCCGCTTAGCCCAATACGCTATCTGAAATAGGAGCGACGTAGATTGAACAAATGTGATAGAATTTTGCTGAATTCTTAAATTAACCATAACATAAAATGATCTAATCGGGTCTCGGTTTGCCCTACCCTGGACGCTTAATAGTGCATTTTCCTCGCCATTTCATGCGCTTTGAGATGCCGCTTAGCCCAATACGCTATCTGAAATATGAGCGACGTAAATTGAACAAATCTGATAGAATTTCGCTGAATTCTTATATTAACCGAAATATAAAATGATCTAATCGGGTCTCTGATTGCCCTATCATAGAAGATTAATAGTGCATTTTACTCGCCACTCCACGCGCTTTAGGATGCCGCCTAGCCCAGTACGCTATCCGAAATAGGAGCGACGTAAATTGAACAAATGTGATAGAATTTTGCTGAATTCTTAAATTAACCATAATATAAAATGATCTAATCGGGTCTCTGCTTGCCCTACCCTAGAAGTTTAATAGTGCATTTTAGTCGCCATTTCATTCGCTTTGAGATGCCGCTTCGCCCAATACGCTATCTGAAATAGGAGCGACGTAAATTAAACAAATGTGATAGAATTTCCCTGAAATCTTATATTAAACAAAATATAAAATGATCTAATCGGGTCTCTGATTGCCCTATCATAGAAGTTTAGCAGTGCATTTTACTCGCCATTCCACGCGCTTTAAGATGCCGCCTAGCCCAGTACGCTATCTAAATTAGGAGCGACGTAAGTTGAACAAATGTGATAGAATTTCGCTGAATTCTTAAATTAACCATAGTATAAAATGATCTAATCGGGTCTCTGTTTGCCCTACCCTAGAAGTTTAATAGTGCATTTTGCTCGCCATTTCATGCGCTTTGAGATGCCGCCTAGCCCAGTACGCTATCTTAAATAGGAGCGACGTAAATTGAACAAATGTGATAGAATTACGCTTAATTCTTATATTAAGCGTAGTATAAAATGATCTAATCGGGTCTCTCTTTGCATTACCCTAGGAGTTTAATAGTGCATTTTACTCGCCATTTCATGCGCATTGAGATGCCGCTTAGCCCAATACGCTATCTGAAATAGGAGTGACGTAAATTGAACAAATGTGATAGAATTTAACTGAATTCGTATATTAACCCAAATATAAAATGATCTAATCGAGTCTCTGATTGCCCTATCATCGAAGTTTGATAGTGCATTTCACTCGCCATTCCACGCGCTTTAAGATGCCACCTAGCCTAGCACGCTATCTGAAATAGGAGCGACGTAAATTGAACAAATGTGATAGAATTTTGCTGAATGCTGAAATTAACCATAATATAAATGATCTAATCGGGTCTCTGTTCGCCCTAGCCGAGAAGTTTAATAGTGCATTTTATTCGCCATTTCATGCGCTTTGAGATGCCGCTTAGCCCAATACGCTATCTGAAATAGGAGCGACGTAAATTGCACAAATGTGATAGGATTTCTCTGAATTCTTATATTAAACAAAATATAAAATGATCTAATCGGGTCTCCGATTGCCCTATCATAGAAGTTTAGTACTGCATTTTACTCGCCATTCCACGCGCTTTACGTTGCCAGCCTAGTCCAGTACGCTATCTCAAGCAGGAGCGGCGTAAGTTGAACAAATGTGATAGAATTACGCTGAATTCTTATATTAACCGTAATATAAAATGATCTAATCGGGTCTCCGTTTGCCCTACCCTAGAAGTTTAACAGTGCATTTTACTCGCCATTTCATGCGCTTTGAGATGCCGCATAGCCCAATACGCTATCTGAAATAGGAGCGACGTAAATTGAACAAATGTGATAGAATTTCCGTGAATTCTTATATTAACCTCAATGTAAATGATCTAATCGGGTCTCTGTTCGCCCTACCATAGAAGTCTTATAGTACATTTCACTCGCCATTTCATGTGCTTTAAGGTGCCGCATAGCCCAATACACTATCTGGAATAGGAGCGACGTAAATTGAACAAATGTGATAGAATTTCCCTGGATTCTTATATTAACCTTAATGTAAAATGATCTAATCGGGTCTCTGTTTGCCTTATCCTAGAAGTTTAATACTGCAATTTACTCGCCATTTCATGCTCTTTGAGATGCCGCTTAGCCCAATACGCTATCTGAAATAGGAGCGACGTAAATTGAACAAATGTGATAGAATTTCGCTGAATTCTTTTATTAACCATAATGTAAAATGATCTGATCGGGTCTCTGTTCGCCCTAGCCGAGAAGTTTAATAGTGCATTTATTCGCCATTTCATGCCCTTTGAGATGCCGCTTAGCCCAATACGCTATCTGAAATAGTAGCGACGTAAATTGAACAAATGTGATGGAATTTCGCTGAATTCTTATATTAACCAAAATATAAAATGATCTAATCGGGTCTCTTATTGCCCTATCATAGAAGCTTAATAGTGCATTTTACTCGCCATTCCACGCGCTTTAATGTGCCGCCTAGCCCAGTACGCTATCTGAAATACGAACGACGTAAATTGAACAAAAGTGATAGAATTTTGCTGAATGATTAAATTAACCATAATATAAAATGATCTAATCGGGTCTCTGTTTGCCCTACCCTAGAAGTTTAATAGTGCATTTCACTCGCCATTTCATGCGCTTTGAGATGCCGCTTAGCCCAATACGCTATATGAAACGTGAGCGACGTAAATTGAACAAATGTGATAGAATTTCGCTGAATTCTTATATTAACCAAAATATAAAATGATCTAATCGGGTCTCTGATTGCCCTATCATAGAAGTTTAATAGTGCATTTTACTCGCCATTCCACGCGCTTTAAGCTGACGCCTAGCCCAGTACGCTATCTGAAATAGGAGCGACGTAAATTGAACAAATGTGGTAGAATTTTGCTGAATTCTTAAATTAACCATAATATAAAATGGTCTAATCGGGTCACTGCTTGTCCTACCCTAGAAGTTTAATAGTGCATTTTACTCGTCATTTCATGCGCTTTGAGATGCCGCTTTGCCCAATACGCTATCTGAAATAGGAGCGACGTAAATTGAACGAATGTGATAGTATTTCGCTGAATTCTTAAATTAACCATAATATAAAATGATCTGGTCGGGTCTCTGTTTGCCCTACCCTAGAACTTTAATAGTGCATTTTACTCCTCATTTCATGCGCTTTGAGATGCCGCTTAGCCCAATACGCTATCTGAAATAGGAGCGACGTAAAGTGAACGAATGTGATAGAATTTCGCTGAATTCTTATATTAACCAAAATATAAAATGATCTAATCGGGTCTCTGATTGCCCTATCATAGAAGTTTAATAGTGCATTTTACTCGCCATTCCACGCGCTTTATGCTGACGCCTAGCCCAGTACGCTATCTGAAATTGGAGCGACGTAAATTGAACAAATGTGATAGAATTTCGCTGAATTCTTATATTAACCAAAATATAAAATGATCTAATCGGGTCTCTGATTGCCCTATCCTAGAAGTTTAGTATTGCATTTTACTCGCCATTTCATGCGCTTTGAGATGCCGCTTAGCCCAATACGCTATCTGAAATAGGAGCGACGTAAATTGAACAAATGTGATAGAATTACGCTGCATTCTTATATTAACCGTAATATAAAATGATCTAATCGGGTCTCTGTTTGCCTTACCCTAGAAGTTTAATAGTGCATTATACTCGCCATTTCATGCGCTTCGAGATGCCGCTTAGCCCAATACGCTATCTGAAATAGGAGCGACATAAATTGAACAAATGTGATAGAACTTCGCTGAATTCATAAATTAACCATAATAACAAATGATCTAATCGGGTCTCTGTTTGCCGTACCCTAGAAGTTTAACAGTGCATTTTACTCGCCATTTCATGCGCTTTGAGATGCCGCATAGCCCAATACGCTATCTGAAATAGGAGCGACGTAAATTGAACAAATGTGATAGAATTTCTGCGAATTCTTATATTAACCTCAATGTAAAATGATCTAATCGGGTCTCTCTTCGCCCTACCATAGAAGTCTAATAGTGCATTTCACTCGCCATTTCATGCGCTTTGAGATGCCGCTTAGCCCAATACGCGATCTGAAATAGGAGCGACGTAGATTGAACAAATGTGATAGAATTTTGCTGAATTCTTAAATTAACCATAACATAAAATGATCTAATCGGGTCTCGGTTTGCCCTACCCTAGACGCTTAATAGTGCATTTTCCTCGCCATTTCATGCGCTTTGAGATGCCGCTTAGCCCAATACGCTATCTGAAATACGAGCGACGTAAATTGAACAAATCTGATAGAATTTCGCTGAATTCTTATATTAACTGAAATATAAAATGATCTAATCGGGTCTCTGATTGCCCTATCATAGAAGATTAATAGTGCATTTTACTCGCCACTCCACGCGCTTTAGGATGCCGCCTAGCCCAGTACGCTATCCGAAATAGGAGCGACGTAAATTGAACAAATGTGATAGAATTTCGCTGAATCTTAAATTAACCATAGTATAAAATGATCTAATCGGGTCTCTGTTTGCCCTACCCTAGAAGTTTAATAGTGCATTTTGCTCGCCATTTCATGCGCTTTGAGATGCCGCTTAGCCCAATACGCTATGTGAAATAGGAGCGACGTAAATTGAACAAATGTGATAGAATTTCCCTGAAATCTTATATTAAACAAAATATAAAATGATCTAATCGAGTCTCTGATTGCACTATCATCGAAGTTTGATAGTGCATTTCACTCGCCATTCCACGCGCTTTAAGATGCCGCCTAGCCTAGCACGCTATCTGAAATAGGAGCGACGTAAATTGAACAAATGTGATAGAATTTCCGTGAATTCTTATATTAACCTCAATGTAAAATGATCTAATCGGGTCTCTGTTCGCCCTACCATAGAAGTCTTATAGTGCATTTCAGTCGCCATTTCATGCGCTTTGAGATGCCGCTTAGCCCAATACGCTATCTGAAATAGAAGCGACGTAAATTGAACAAATGTGATAGAATTTTGCTGAATTCTTAAATTAACCATAATATAAAATGATCTCATCGGGTCTCTGTTTGACCTACCCTAGGAGTTTCATAGTGCATTTTACTCGCCATTTCATGCGCTTTGAGATGCCGCTTAGCCCAATACGCTATCTGAAATAGGAGCGACGTAAGTTGAACAAATGTGGTAGAATTTCGCTGAATTCTTTTATTAACCATAATGTAAAATGATCTGATCGGGTCTCTGTTCGCCCTAGCCGAGAAGTATAATAGTGCATTTTATTCGCCATTTCATGCCCTTTGAGATGCCGCTTAGCCCAATACGCTAGCTGAAATAGTAGCGACGTAAATTGAACAAATGTGATAGAATTTCCCTGAATTCTTACATTAACCTTAATGTAAAATGATCTAATCGGGTCTCTGTTCGCCCTACCCTAGAAGTTTAATAGTGCATTTCACTCCACATTTCATGCGCTTTGAGATGCCGCTTAGCTCAATAAGCTATCTGAAATAGGAGCGACGTAAATTGAATAAATGTGATGGAATTTCGCTGAATTCTTATATTAACCAAAATATAAAATGATCTAATCGGGTCTCTTATTGCCCTATCATAGAAGCTTAATAGTGCATTTTCTCGCCATTCCACGCGCTTTAATGTGCCGCCTAGCCCAGTACGCTATCTGAAATACGAACGACGTAAATTGATCAAAAGTGATAGAATTTTGCTGAATGATTAAATTAACCATAATATAAAATGATCTAATCGGGTCTCTGTTTGCCCTACCCTAGAAGTTTAATAGTGCATTTTACTCGCCATTTCATGCGCTTTGAGCTGCCGCTTAGCCCAATACGCTATATGAAACGTGAGCGACGTAAATTGAACAAATGTGATAGAATTTCGCTGAATTCTTATATTAACCAAAATATAAAATGATCTAATCGGGTCTCTGATTGCCCTATCATAGAAGTTTAATAGTGCATTTTACCCGCCATTCCACGCGCTTTAAGCTGACGCCTAGCCCAGTACGCTATCTGAAATAGGAGCGACGTAAATTGAACAAATGTGATAGAATTTTGCTGAATTCTTAAATTAACCATAATATAAAATGGTCTAATCGGGTCACTGCTTGTCCTACCCTAGAAGTTTAATAGTGCATTTTACTCGTCATTTCATGCGCTTTGAGATGCCGCTTTGCCCAATACGCTATCTGAAATAGGAGCGACGTAAATTGAACGAATGTGATAGTATTTCGCTGAATTCTTATATTAACCATAATATAAAATGATCTAGTCGGGTCTCTGTTTGCCCTACCCTAGAACTTTAATAGTGCATTTTACTCCTCATTTCATGCGCTTTGAGATGCCGCTTAGCCCAATACGCTATCTGAAATAGGAGCGACGTAAATTGAACGAATGTGATAGTATTTCGCTGAATTCTTAAATTAACCATAATATAAAATGATCTAGTCGGGTCTCTGTTTGCCTACCCTAGAACTTTAATAGTGCATTTTACTCCTTATTTCATGCGCTTTGATATGCCGCTTAGCCCAATACGCTATCTGAAATAGGAGCGATAGAAATTGAACAAATGTGATAGAATTTCGCTGAATTCTTATATTAACCAAAATATAAAATGATCTAATCGGGTCTCTGATTGCCCTATCATAGAAGTTTAATAGTGCATTTTACTCGCCATTCCACGCGCTTTATGCGGACGCCCAGCCCAGTACGCTATCTGAAATTGGAGCGACGTAAATTGAACAAATGTGATAGAATTTCGCTGAATTCTTATATTAACCAAAATATAAAATGATGTAATCGGGTCTCTGATTGCCCTATCATAGAAGTTTAATAGTGCATTTTACTCGACATTCCGCGCGCTTTAAGATGCCGCCTAGCCCAGTACGCTATCTGAAATAGGAGCGACGTAAATTGAACAAATGTGATTGAATTTTGCTGAATTCTTAAATTAACCATAATATAAAATGATCTAATCGGGTCTCAGTTTGCCCTCCCCTAGAAGTTTAATAGTTCGTTTTACTCGCCATTTCATGCGCTTTGAGATGCCGCTTAGCCCAATACGCTATCTGAAATAGGAGCGACGTAAGGTGAACAAATGTGATAGAATTTCGCTGAATTCTGAAATTAACTATAATATAAAATGATCTAATCGGGTCTCTGTTTGCCCTACCCTAGAAGTTTAATAGTGCATTTTACTCGCCATTCCACGCGCTTTAAGATGCCGCTTAGTCCAGTACGCTATCCGAAATAGGAGCGACGTAAATTGAACAAATGTGATGGAATTACGCTTAATTCTTATATTAACATTAATATAAAATGATCTAATCGGGTCTCTGATTGCCCTATCATAGAAGGCTAATAGTGCATTTTACTCGCCATTCCACGCGCTTTAAGATGCCGCCTCGCCCAGTACGCTATCTGAAATAGGAGCGACGTAAATTGAACAAATGTGATAGAATTTTGCTGAATTCTTAAATTAACCATAATATAAAATGATCTAATCGGGTCTCTGTTTGCCCTACCCTAGAAGTTTAATAGTGCATTTTATTCGCCATTCCATGCGCTTTGAGATGCCGCTTGGCCCAATTCGCTATCTGAAATAGGAGCGACGTAAATTGAACAAATGTGATAGGATTTCGCTGAATTCTTATATTAACCAAAATATAAAATGATCTAATCGGGTCTCTGATTGCCCTATCATAGAAGGCTAATAGTGCATTTTACTCGCTATTCCACGCGCTTTAAGATGGCGGCAAGCCCAGTAGGCTATCTGAAATAGGAGTGACGTAAATTGGACAAATGTGATAGAATTACGCTTAATTCTTATATTAACCGTAATATAAAATGATCTAATCGGGTCTCTGTTTGTCCTACCCTAGAAGTTTAATAGTGCATTTCACTCGTAATTTCATGCGCTTTGAGATGCCGCTTAGCCCAATACGCTATCTGAAATAGGAGCGACGTAAATTGAACAAATGTGATAGAATTTCCCTGAAATCTTATATTAAACAAAATATAAAATGATCTAATCGGGACTCTGATTGCCCAATCATAGAAATTTAGGAGTGCATTTTACTCGCCATTTCATACGCTTTGAGATGCCGCTTAGCACTATACGCTATCTGAAATATGAGCGACGTAAATTGAACAAATGTGATAAAATTTCGCTGAATTCTTATATTAACCTTAATGTAAAATGATCTAATCGGGTCTCTGTTCGCCCGTCCCTAGAAGTTTAATGTTCCATTTCACTCGTCATTTCATGCGCCTTGAGATGCCGCCTAGCCCAGTACGCTATCTTAAATAGGAGCGACGTAAATTGAACAAATGTGATAGAATTACGCTTAATTCTTATATTAAGCGTAGTATAAAATGATCTAATCGGGTCTCTCTTTGCATTACCCTAGGAGTTTAATAGTGCATTTTACTCGCCATTTCATGCGCATTGAGATGCCGCTTAGCCCAATACGCTATCTGAAATAGGAGCGACGTAAATTGCACAAATGTGATAGGATTTCTCTGAATTCTTATATTAAACAAAATATAAAATGATCTAATCGGGTCCCCGATTGCCCTATCATAGAAGTTTAGTACTGCATTTTACTCGCCATTCCACGCGCTTTACGTTGCCGCCTAGTCCAGTACGCTATCTCAAGCAGGAGCGGCGTAAGTTGAACAAATGTGATAGAATTACGCTGAATTCTTATATTAACCGTAATATAAAATGATCTAATCGGGTCTCTGTTTGCCCTACCCTAGAAGTTTAACAGTGCATTTTACTCGCCATTTCATGCGCTTTGAGATGCCGCATAGCCCAATACGCTATCTGAAATAGGAGCGACGTAAATTGAACAAATGTGATAGAATTTCCGTGAATTCTTATATTAACCTCAATGTAAAATGATCTAATCGGGTCTCTGTTCGCCCTACCATAGAAGTCTTATAGTGCATTTCACTCGCCATTTCATGCGCTTTGAGATGCCGCTTAGCCCAATACGCTATCTGAAATAGGAGCGACGTAAATTGAACAAATGTGATAGAATTTCCCTGAAATCTTATATTAAACAAAATATAAAATGATCTAATCGGGTCTCTAATTGCCCTATCATAGATGTTTAGTAGTGCATTCTACTCGCCATTCCACGCGCTTTAATATGCCGCCTAGCCCAGTACGCTATCTGAAATAGGCGCGACGTAAATTGAACAAATGTGATAAAATTTTGCTGACATCTTAAATTAAACATAATATAAAATGATTTAATCGGGTGTCTGTTTGCCCTACCCTAGAAGTTTAATAGTGCATTTTACTCGCCATTTCATGCGCCTTCAGATGCCGGTTAGCCCAATACGGTATCTGAAATAGGAGCGACGTAAATTGAACAAATGTGATAGAATTTCACTGAATTCTTATATTAACCTTAATGTAAAATGATCTAATCGGGTCTCTGTTTGCCTTATCCTAGAAGTTTGATACTGCAATTTACTCGCCATTTCATGCTCTTTGAGATGCCGCTTAGCCCAATACGCTATCTGAAATAGGAGTGACGTAAATTGAACAAATGTGATAGAATTTCGCTGAATTCTTAAATTAACCATAATATAAAATGATCTAATCGGGTCTCTGTTCGCCCTACCATAGAAGTCTAATAGTGCATTTCACTCGCCATGCCACGCGCTTTAAGATGCCGCCGAGCCCAGTACGGTATCTGAAATAGGAGCGACGTAAATTGAACAAATGTGATAGAATTTTGCTGAATTCTTAAATTAACCATAATATAAAATGATCTAATCGGGTCTCTGTACGACCTACCATAGAAATCTAATAGTGCATTTTACTCGCCATTTCATGCCCTTTGAGATGCCGCTTAGCCCAATACGCTATCTGAAATAGTAGCGACGTAAATTGAACAAATGTGATGGAATTTCGCTGAATTCTTATATTAACCAAAATATAAAATGATCTAATCGGGTCTCTTATTGCCCTATCATAGAAGCTTAATAGTGCATTTTACTCGCCATTCCACGCGCTTTAATGTGCCGCCTAGCCCAGTACGCTATCTGAAATACGAACGACGTAAATTGAACAAAAGTGATAGAATTTTGCTGAATGATTAAATTAACCATAATATAAAATGATCTAATCGGGTCTCTGTTTGCCCTACCCTAGAAGTTTAATAGTGCATTTTACTCGCCATTTCATGCGCTTTGAGATGCCGCTTAGCCCAATACGCTATATGAAACGTGAGCGACGTAAATTGAACAAATGTGATAGAATTTCGCTGAATTCTTATATTAACCAAAATATAAAATGATCTAATCGGGTCTCTGATTGCCCTACCCTAGAAGTTTAATAGTGCATTTTACTCGTCATTTCATGCGCTTTGAGATGCCGCTTTGCCCAATACGCTATCTGAAATAGGAGCGACGTAAATTGAACGAATGTGATAGGATTTCGCTGAATTCTTATATTAAACAAAATATAAAATGATCTAATCGGGTCCCCGATTGCCCTATCATAGAAGTTTAGTACTGCATTTTACTCGCCATTCCACGCGCTTTACGTTGCCGCCTAGTCCAGTACGCTATCTCAAGCAGGAGCGGCGTAAGTTGAACAAATGTGATAGAATTACGCTGAATTCTTATATTAACCGTAATATAAAATGATCTAATCGGGTCTCTGTTTGCCCTACCCTAGAAGTTTAACAGTGCATTTTACTCGCCATTTCATGCGCTTTGAGATGCCGCATAGCCCAATACGCTATCTGAAATAGGAGCGACGTAAATTGAACAAATGTGATAGAATTTCCGTGAATTCTTATATTAACCTCAATGTAAAATGATCTAATCGGGTCTCTGTTCGCCCTACCATAGAAGTCTTATAGTGCATTTCACTCGCCATTTCATGCGCTTTGAGATGCCGCTTAGCCCAATACGCTATCTGAAATAGGAGCGACGTAAATTGAACAAATGTGATAGAATTTCCCTGAAATCTTATATTAAACAAAATATAAAATGATCTAATCGGGTCTCTAATTGCCCTATCATAGATGTTTAGTAGTGCATTCTACTCGCCATTCCACGCGCTTTAATATGCCGCCTAGCCCAGTACGCTATCTGAAATAGGCGCGACGTAAATTGAACAAATGTGATAAAATTTTGCTGACATCTTAAATTAAACATAATATAAAATGATTTAATCGGGTGTCTGTTTGCCCTACCCTAGAAGTTTAATAGTGCATTTTACTCGCCATTTCATGCGCCTTCAGATGCCGGTTAGCCCAATACGGTATCTGAAATAGGAGCGACGTAAATTGAACAAATGTGATAGAATTTCACTGAATTCTTATATTAACCTTAATGTAAAATGATCTAATCGGGTCTCTGTTTGCCTTATCCTAGAAGTTTGATACTGCAATTTACTCGCCATTTCATGCTCTTTGAGATGCCGCTTAGCCCAATACGCTATCTGAAATAGGAGTGACGTAAATTGAACAAATGTGATAGAATTTCGCTGAATTCTTAAATTAACCATAATATAAAATGATCTAATCGGGTCTCTGTTCGCCCTACCATAGAAGTCTAATAGTGCATTTCACTCGCCATGCCACGCGCTTTAAGATGCCGCCGAGCCCAGTACGGTATCTGAAATAGGAGCGACGTAAATTGAATAAATGTGATAGAATTTTGCTGAATTCTTAAATTAACCATAATATAAAATGATCTAATCGGGTCTCTGTACGACCTACCATAGAAATCTAATAGTGCATTTTACTCGCCATTTCATGCCCTTTGAGATGCCGCTTAGCCCAATACGCTATCTGAAATAGTAGCGACGTAAATTGAACAAATGTGATGGAATTTCGCTGAATTCTTATATTAACCAAAATATAAAATGATCTAATCGGGTCTCTTATTGCCCTATCATAGAAGCTTAATAGTGCATTTTACTCGCCATTCCACGCGCTTTAATGTGCCGCCTAGCCCAGTACGCTATCTGAAATACGAACGACGTAAATTGAACAAAAGTGATAGAATTTTGCTGAATGATTAAATTAACCATAATATAAAATGATCTAATCGGGTCTCTGTTTGCCCTACCCTAGAAGTTTAATAGTGCATTTTACTCGCCATTTCATGCGCTTTGAGATGCCGCTTAGCCCAATACGCTATATGAAACGTGAGCGACGTAAATTGAACAAATGTGATAGAATTTCGCTGAATTCTTATATTAACCAAAATATAAAATGATCTAATCGGGTCTCTGATTGCCCTACCCTAGAAGTTTAATAGTGCATTTTACTCGTCATTTCATGCGCTTTGAGATGCCGCTTTGCCCAATACGCTATCTGAAATAGGAGCGACGTAAATTGAACGAATGTGATAGTATTTCGCTGAATTCTTAAATTAACCATAACATAAAATGATCTAATCGGGTCTCTGTTTGCCCTACCCTGGACGTTTAATAGTGCATTTTCCTCGCCATTTCATGCGCTTTGAGATGCCGCTTAGCCCAATACGCTATCTGAAATACGAGCGACGTAAATTGGACAAATCTGATAGAATTTCGCTGAATTCTTAAATTAACTATAATATAAAATGATCTAATCGGGTCTCTGTTTGCCCTACCCTAGTAGTTTAATAGGGCATTTTAATCGCCATTTCATGTACTTTGAGATGCCGCATAGCCCAATACACTATCTGGAATACGAACGACGTAAATTGAACAAAAGTGATAGAATTTTGCTGAATGATTAAATTAACCATAATATAAAATGATCTAATCGGGTCTCTGTTTGCCCTACCCTAGAAGTTTAATAGTGCATTTTACTCGCCATTTCATGCGCTTTGAGATGCCGCTTAGCCCAATACGCTATATGAAACGTGAGCGACGTAAATTGAACAAATGTGATAGAATTTCACTGAATTCTTATATTAACCAACATATAAAATGATCTATTCGGGTCTCTGATTGCCCTAGCATAGAAGTTTAATGGTGCATTTTAATCGCCATTCCGAGCGCTTTAAGGTGCCGCATAGCCCAGTTCGCTATTTGAAATAGGAGCGACGTAAATTGAACAAATGTGATAGAATTTTGCTGAATTCTTAAATTAACCATAGTATAAAATGATCTAATCGGGTCTCTGTTTGCCCTACCCTAGAAGTTTAATAGTGCATTTTGCTCGCCATTTCATGCGCTTTGAGATGCCGCTTAGCCCAATACGCTATCTGAAATAGGAGCGACGTAAATTGAACAAATGTGATAGAATTTCGCTGAATTCTTAAATTAACTATAATATAAATTGATCTAATCGGGTCACTGATTGCCCTACCCTAGAAGTTTAATAGTGCATTTTACTCGCCATTTCATGCGCTTTGAGATGCCGCTTAGCCCAATACGCTATCTGAAATATGAGCGACGTAAATTGAACAAATGTGATAGAATTTCGCTGAATACTTATATTAACCAAAATATAAAATGATCTAATCGGGTCTCTGTTTGCCATATCCTAGAAGTTTAGTATTGCATTTTACTCGCCATTTCATGCGCTTTGAGATGCCGCTTAGCCCAATACGCTATCTGAAATAGGAGCGACGTAAATTGAACAAATCTGATAGAATTTCGCTGAATTCTTAAATTAACTATAATATAAAATGATCTAATCGGGTCTCTGTTTGCCCTACCCTAGTAGTTTAATAGTGCATTTTACTCGCCATTTCATGCGCTTTGAGATGCCGTTTAGCCTAATACGCTATCTGAAATAGGAGCGACGTAACTTGAACAAATGTGATAGAATTACGCTGCATTCTTATATTAACCGTAATATAAAATGATCTAATCGGGTCTCTGTTTGCCCTACCCTGGACGTTTAATAGTGCATTTTCCTCACCATTTCATGCGCTTTGAGATGCCGCTTAGCCCAATACGCTATCTGAAATACGAGCGACGTAAATTGGACAAATCTGATAGAATTTTGCTGAATTCTTAAATTAACCATAATATAAAATGATCTAATCGGGTCTCTGTTTGACCTACCCTAGAAGTTTAATAGGGCATTTTAATCGCCATTTCATGTACTTTGAGATGCCGCATAGCCCAATACACTATCTGGAATAGGAGCGACGTACATTGATCAAATGTGATAGAATTTCCCTGAATTCTTTTATTAACCTTAATGTAAAATGATCTAATCGGGTCTCTGTTCGCCCTACCATAGAAGTCTAATAGTGCATTTCACTCGCCATTTCATGCGCTTTGAGATGCCGCTTAGCCCAATACGCTATCTGAAATAGGAGCGACGTAGATTGAACAAATGTGATAGAATTTTGCTGAATTCTTAAATTAACCATAACATAAAATGATCTAATCGGGTCTCGGTTTGCCCTACCCTAGACGCTTAATAGTGCATTTTCCTCGCCATTTCATGCGCTTTGAGATGCCGCTTAGCCCAATACGCTATCTGAAATAAGAGCGACGTAAATTGAACAAATCTGATAGAATTTCGCTGAATTCTTATATTAACCGAAATATAAAATGATCTAATCGGGTCTCTGATTGCCCTATCATAGAAGATTAATAGTGCATTTTACTCGCCACTCCACGCGCTTTAGGATGCCGCCTAGCCCAGTACGCTATCCGAAATAGGAGCGACGTAAATTGAACAAATGTGATAGAATTTTGCTGAATTCTTAAATTAACCATAATATAAAATGATCTAATCGGGTCTCTGCTTGCCCTACCCTAGAAGTTTAATAGTGCATTTTAGTCGCCATTTCATTCGCTTTGAGATGCCGCTTCGCCCAATACGCTATCTGAAATAGGAGCGACGTAAATTAAACAAATGTGATAGAATTTCCCTGAAATCTTATATTAAACAAAATATAAAATGATCTAATCGGGTCTCTGATTGCCCTATCATAGAAGTTTAGCAGTGCATTTTACTCGCCATTCCACGCGCTTTAAGATGCCGCCTAGCCCAGTACGCTATCTAAATTAGGAGCGACGTAAGTTGAACAAATGTGATAGAATTTCGCTGAATTCTTAAATTAACCATAGTATAAAATGATCTAATCGGGTCTCTGTTTGCCCTACCCTAGAAGTTTAATAGTGCATTTTGCTCGCCATTTCATGCGCTTTGAGATGCCGCCTAGCCCAGTACGCTATCTTAAATAGGAGCGACGTAAATTGAACAAATGTGATAGAATTACGCTTAATTCTTATATTAAGCGTAGTATAAAATGATCTAATCGGGTCTCTCTTTGCATTACCCTAGGAGTTTAATTGTGCATTTTACTCGCCATTTCATGCGCATTGAGATGCCGCTTAGCCCAATACGCTATCTGAAATAGGAGTGACGTAAATTGAACAAATGTGATAGAATTTCCCTGAATTCGTATATTAACCCAAATATAAAATGATCTAATCGAGTCTCTGATTGCCCTATCATCGAAGTTTGATAGTGCATTTCACTCGCCATTCCACGCGCTTTAAGATGCCACCTAGCCTAGCACGCTATCTGAAATAGGAGCGACGTAAATTGAACAAATGTGATAGAATTTTGCTGAATGCTGAAATTAACCATAATATAAAATGATCTAATCGGGTCTCTGTTCGCCCTAGCCGAGAAGTTTAATAGTGCATTTTATTCGCCATTTCATGCGCTTTGAGATGCTGCTTAGCCCAATACGCTATCTGAAATAGGAGCGACGTAAATTGCACAAATGTGATAGGATTTCTCTGAATTCTTATATTAAACAAAATATAAAATGATCTAATCGGGTCTCCGATTGCCCTATCATAGAAGTTTAGTACTGCATTTTACTCGCCATTCCACGCGCTTTACGTTGCCGCCTAGTCCAGTACGCTATCTCAAGCAGGAGCGGCGTAAGTTGAACAAATGTGATAGAATTACGCTGAATTCTTATATTAACCGTAATATAAAATGATCTAATCGGGTCTCCGTTTGCCCTACCCTAGAAGTTTAACAGTGCATTTTACTCGCCATTTCATGCGCTTTGAGATGCCGCATAGCCCAATACGCTATCTGAAATAGGAGCGACGTAAATTGAACAAATGTGATAGAATTTCCGTGAATTCTTATATTAACCTCAATGTAAAATGATCTAATCGGGTCTCTGTTCGCCCTACCATAGAAGTCTTATAGTACATTTCACTCGCCATTTCATGCGCTTTGAGATGCCGCTTAGCCCAATACGCTATCTGAAATAGGAGCGACGTAAATTGAACAAATGTGATAGAATTTCCCTGAAATCTTATATTAAACAAAATATAAAATGATCTAATCGGGTCTCTAATTGCCCTATCATAGATGTTTAGTAGTGCATTCTACTCGCCATTCCACGCGCTTTAATATGCCGCCTAGCCCAGTACGCTATCTGAAATAGTAGCGACGTAAATTGAACAAATGTGATAGAATTTCCCTGAATTCTTACATTAACCTTAATGTAAAATGATCTAATCGGGTCTCTGTTCGCCCTACCCTAGAAGTTTAATAGTGCATTTCACTCCACATTTCATGCGCTTTGAGATGCCGCTTAGCTCAATAAGCTATCTGAAATAGGAGCGACGTAAATTGAATAAATGTGATGGAATTTCGCTGAATTCTTATATTAACCAAAATATAAAATGATCTAATCGGGTCTCTTATTGCCTTATCATAGAAGCTTAATAGTGCATTTTACTCGCCATTCCACGCGCTTTAATGTGCCGCCTAGCCCAGTACGCTATCTGAAATACGAACGACGTAAATTGATCAAAAGTGATAGAATTTTGCTGAATGATTAAATTAACCATAATATAAAATGATCTAATCGGGTCTCTGTTTGCCCTACCCTAGAAGTTTAATAGTGCATTTTACTCGCCATTTCATGCGCTTTGAGCTGCCGCTTATCCCAGTACGCTATATGAAACGTGAGCGACGTAAATTGAACAAATGTGATAGAATTTCGCTGAATTCTTATATTAACCAAAATATAAAATGATCTAATCGGGTCTCTGATTGCCCTATCATAGAAGTTTAATAGTGCATTTTACCCGCCATTCCACGCGCTTTAAGCTGACGCCTAGCCCAGTACGCTATCTGAAATAGGAGCGACGTAAATTGAACAAATGTGATAGAATTTTTCTGAATTCTTAAATTAACCATAATATAAAATGGTCTAATCGGGTCACTGCTTGTCCTACCATAGAAGTTTAATAGTGCATTTTACTCGTCATTTCATGCGCTTTGAGATGCCGCTTTGCCCAATACGCTATCTGAAATAGGAGCGACGTAAATTGAACGAATGTGATAGTATTTCGCTGAATTCTTAAATTAACCATAATATAAAATGATCTAGTCGGGTCTCTGTTTGCCCTACCCTAGAACTTTAATAGTGCATTTTACTCCTCATTTCATGCGCTTTGAGATGCCGCTTAGCCCAATACGCTATCTGAAATAGGAGCGACGTAAATTGAACGAATGTGATAGTATTTCGCTGAATTCTTAAAATAACCATAATATAAAATGATCTAGTCCGGTCTCTGTTTGCCCTACCCTAGAACTTTAATAGTGCATTTTACTCCTTATTTCATGCGCTTTGAGATGCCGCTTAGCCCAAGACGCTATCTGAAATAGGAGCGATAGAAATTGAACAAATGTGATAGAATTTCGCTGAATTCTTATATTAACCAAAATATAAAATGATCTAATCGGGTCTCTGATTGCCCTATCATAGAAGTTTAATAGTGCATTTTACTCGCCATTCCACGCGCTTTATGCTGACGCCCAGCCCAGTACGCTATCTGAAATTGGAGCGACGTAAATTGAACAAATGTGATAGAATTTCGCTGAATTCTTATATTAACCAAAATATAAAATGATGTAATCGGGTCTCTGATTGCCCTATCATAGAAGTTTAATAGTGCATTTTACTCGACATTCCGCGCGCTTTAAGATGCCGCCTAGCCCAGTACGCTATCAGAAATAGGAGCGACGTAAATTGAACAAATGTGATTGAATTTTGCTGAATTCTTAAATTAACCATAATATAAAATGATCTAATCGGGTCTCAGTTTGCCCTCCCCTAGAAGTTTAATAGTGCGTTTTACTCGCCATTTCATGCGCTTTGAGATGCCGCTTAGCCCAATACGCTATCTGAAATAGGAGCGACGTAAGGTGAACAAATGTGATAGAATTTCGGTGAATTCTGAAATTAACTATAATATAAAATGATCTAATCGGGTCTCTGTTTGCCCTACCCTAGAAGTTTAATAGTGCATTTTACTCGCCATTCCACGCGCTTTAAGATGCCGCTTAGTCCAGTACGCTATCCGAAATAGGAGCGACGTAAATTGAACAAATGTGATGGAATTTCGCTTAATTCTTATATTAACATTAATATAAAATGATCTAATCGGGTCTCTGATTGCCCTATCATAGAAGGCTAATAGTGCATTTTACTCGCCATTCCACGCGCTTTAAGATGCCGCCTCGCCCAGTACGCTATCTGAAATAGGAGCGACGTAAATTGAACAAATGTGATAGAATTTTGCTGAATTCTTAAATTAACCATAATATAAAATGATCTAATCGGGTCTCTGTTTGCCCTACCCTAGAAGTTTAATAGTGCATTTTATTCGCCATTCCATGCGCTTTGAGATGCCGCTTGGCCCAATTCGCTATCTGAAATAGGAGCGACGTAAATTGAACAAATGTGATAGGATTTCGCTGAATTCTTATATTAACCAAAATATAAAATGATCTAATCGGGTCTCTGATTGCCCTATCATAGAAGGCTAATAGTGCATTTTACTCGCTATTCCACGCGCTTTAAGATGGCGGCTAGCCCAGTAGGCTATCTGAAATAGGAGTGACGTAAATTGGACAAATGTGATAGAATTACGCTTAATTCTTATATTAACCGTAATATAAAATGATCTAATCGGGTCTCTGTTTGTCCTACCCTAGAAGTTTAATAGTGCATTTCACTCGTAATTTCATGCGCTTTGAGATGCCGCTTAGCCCAATACGCTATCTGAAATAGGAGCGACGTAAATTGAACAAATGTGATAGAATTACGCTGCATTCTTATATTAACCGTAATATAAAATGATCTAATCGGGTCTCTGTTTGCCTTACCCTAGAAGTTTAATAGTGCATTATACTCGCCATTTCATGCGCTTCGAGATGCCGCTTAGCCCAATACGCTATCTGAAATAGGAGCTACATAAATTGAACAAATGTGATAGAACTTCGCTGAATTCATAAATTAACCATAATAACAAATGATCTAATCGGGTCTCTGTTTGCCCTACCCTAGAAGTTTAACAGTGCATTTTACTCGCCATTTCATGCGCTTTGAGATGCCGCATAGCCCAATACGCTATCTGAAATAGGAGCGACGTAAATTGAACAAATGTGATAGAATTTCTGCGAATTCTTATATTAACCTCAATGTAAAATGATCTAATCGGGTCTCTCTTCGCCCTACCATAGAAGTCTTATAGTGCATTTCAGTCGCCATTTCATGCGCTTTGAGATGCCGCTTAGCCCAATACGCTATCTGAAATAGAAGCGACGTAAATTGAACAAATGTGATAGAATTTTGCTGAATTCTTAAATTAACCATAATATAAAATGATCTCATCGGGTCTCTATTTGACCTACCCTAGAAGTTTAATAGGGCATTTTACTCGCCATTTCATGTGCTTTGAGATGCCGCATAGCCCAATACGCTATCTGGAATAGGAGCGACGTAAATTGATCAAATGTGATAGAATTTCCCTGAATTCTTTTATTAACCATAATATAAAATGATCTAATCGGGTCTCTGTTCGCCCTACCATAGAAGTCTAATAGTGCATTTCACTCGCCATGCCACGCGCTTTAAGATGCCGCCGAGCCCAGTACGGTATCTGAAATAGGAGCGACGTAAATTGAACAAATGTGATAGAATTTTGCTGAATTCTTAAATTAACCATAATATAAAATGATCTAATCGGGTCTCTGTACGCCCTACCATAGAAATCTAATAGTGCATTTTACTCGCCATTTCATGCGCTTTGAGATGCCGCTTAGCCCAATACGCTATCTGAAATAGGAGCGACGAAAGTTGAACAAATGTGGTAGAATTTCGCTGAATTCTTTTATTAACCATAATGTAAAATGATCTGATCGGGTCTCTGTTCGCCCTAGCCGAGAAGTTTAATAGTGCATTTTATTCGCCATTTCATGCCCTTTGAGATGCCGCTTAGCCCAATACGCTATCTGAAATAGTAGCGACGTAAATTGAACAAATGTGATAGAATTTCCCTGAATTCTTACATTAACCTTAATGTAAAATGATCTAATCGGGTCTCTGTTCGCCCTACCCTAGAAGTTTAATAGTGCATTTCACTCCACATTTCATGCGCTTTGAGATGCCGCTTAGCTCAATAAGCTATCTGAAATAGGAGCGACGTAAATTGAATAAATGTGATGGAATTTCGCTGAATTCTTACATTAACCAAAATATAAAATGATCTAATCGGGTCTCTTATTGCCCTATCATAGAAGCTTAATAGTGCATTTTACTCGCCATTCCACGCGCTTTAATGTGCCGCCTAGCCCAGTACGCTATCTGAAATACGAACGACGTAAATTGAACAAAAGTGATAGAATTTTGCTGAATGATTAAATTAACCATAATATAAAATGATCTAATCGGGTCTCTGTTTGCCCTACCCTAGAAGTTTAATAGTGCATTTTACTCGCCATTTCATGCGCTTTGAGCTGCCGCTTAGCCCAATACGCTATATGAAACGTGAGCGACGTAAATTGAACAAATGTGATAGAATTTTGCTGAATTCTTAAATTAACCATAATATAAAATGGTCTAATCGGGTCACTGCTTGTCCTACCCTAGAAGTTTAATAGTGCATTTTACTCGTCATTTCATGCGCTTTGAGATGCCGCTTTGCCCAATACGCTATCTGAAATAGGAGCGACGTAAATTGAACGAATGTGATAGTATTTCGCTGAATTCTTAAATTAACCATAATATAAAATGATCTAGTCGGGTCTCTGTTTGCCCTACCCTAGAACTTTAATAGTGCATTTTACTCCTTATTTCATGCGCTTTGAGATGCCGCTTAGCCCAATACGCTATCTGAAATAGGAGCGACGTAAATTGAACAAATGTGATAGAATTTTCCTGAATTCTTAAATTAACCATAATATAAAATGATCTAATCGGGTCTCTGTTTGACCTACCCTAGAAGTTTAATAGGGCATTTTACTCGCCATTTCATGTGCTTTGAGATGCCGCTTAGCCCAATACGCTATCTGAAATAGGAGCGACGAAAGTTGAACAAATGTGATACAATTTCGCTGAATTACTTTATTAACCAGAATGTAACATGATCTAATCTGGTCTCTGTTCGCCCTAGCCTGGAAGTTTAATAGTGGATTTTACTCGGCATTCCACGCGCTTTAAGATGCCGCCTAGCCCAGTACGCTATCTGAAATAGGAGCGACGTAAATTGAACAAATGTGATAGAATTTTTCTGAATTCTTAAATTAACCATAATATAAAATGGTCTAATCGGTTCACTGCTTGTCCTACCATAGAAGTTTAATAGTGCATTTTACTCGTCATTTCATGCGCTTTGAGATGCCGCTTTGCCCAATACGCTATCTGAAATAGGAGCGACGTAAATTGAACGAATGTGATAGTATTTCGCTGAATTCTTAAATTAACCATAATATAAAATGATCTAGTCGGGTCTCTGTTTGCCATACCCTAGAACTTTAATAGTGCATTTTACTCCTCATTTCATGCGCTTTGAGATGCCGCTTAGCCCAATACGCTATCTGAAATAGGAGCGACGTAAATTGAACGAATGTGATAGTATTTCGCTGAATTCTTAAAATAACCATAATATAAAATGATCTAGTCCGGTCTCTGTTTGCCCTACCCTAGAACTTTAATAGTGCATTTTACTCCTTATTTCATGCGCTTTGAGATGCCGCTTAGCCCAATACGCTATCTGAAATAGGAGCGATAGAAATTGAACAAATGTGATAGAATTTCGCTGAATTCTTATATTAACCAAAATATAAAATGATCTAATCGGGTCTCTGATTGCCCTATCATAGAAGTTTAATAGTGCATTTTACTCGCCATTCCACGCGCTTTATGCTGACGCCCAGCCCAGTACGCTATCTGAAATTGGAGCGACGTAAATTGAACAAATGTGATAGGATTTCGCTGAATTCTTATATTAACCAAAATATAAAATGATCTAATCGGGTCTCTGATTGCCCTATCATAGAAGGCTAATAGTGCATTTTACTCGCTATTCCACGCGCTTTAAGATGGCGGCTAGCCCAGTAGGCTATCTGAAATAGGAGTGACGTAAATTGGACAAATGTGATAGAATTACGCTTAATTCTTATATTAACCGTAATATAAAATGATCTAATCGGGTCTCTGTTTGTCCTACCCTAGAAGTTTAATAGTGCATTTCACTCGTAATTTCATGCGCTTTGAGATGCCGCTTAGCCCAATACGCTATCTGAAATAAGAGCGACGTAAATTGAACAAATGTGATAGAATTACGCTGCATTCTTATATTAACCGTAATATAAAATGATCTAATCGGGTCTCTGTTTGCCCTACCCTAGAAGTTTAATAGTGCATTTTACTCGCCATTTCATGCGCTTTGAGCTGCCGCTTAGCCCAATACGCTATATGAAACGTGAGCGACGTAAATTGAACAAATGTGATAGAATTTCGCTGAATTCTTATGTTAACCAAAATATAAAATGATCTAATCGGGTCTCTGATTGCCCTATCATAGAAGTTTAATGGTGCATTTTACCCGCCATTCCACGCGCTTTAAGCTGACGCCTAGCCCAGTACGCTATCTGAAATAGGAGCGACGTAAATTGAACAAATGTGATAGAATTTTGCTGAATTCTTAAATTAACCATAATATAAAATGGTCTAATCGGGTCACTGCTTGTCCTACCCTAGAAGTTTAATAGTGCATTTTACTCGTCATTTCATGCGCTTTGAGATGCCGCTTTGCCCAATACGCTATCTGAAATAGGAGCGACGTAAATTGAACGAATGTGATAGTATTTCGCTGAATTCTTAAATTAACCATAATATAAAATGATCTAGTCGGGTCTCTGTTTGCCCTACCCTAGAACTTTAATAGTGCATTTTACTCCTCATTTCATGCGCTTTGAGATGCCGCTTAGCCCAATACGCTATCTGAAATAGGAGCGACGTAAATTGAACGAATGTGATAGTATTTCGCTGAATTCTTAAATTAACCATAATATAAAATGATCTAGTCGGGTCTCTGTTTGCCCTACCCTAGAAGTTTAATAGTGCATTTCACTCGTAATTTCATGCGCTTTGAGATGCCGCTTAGCCCAATACGCTATCTGAAATAGGAGCGACGTAAATTGAACAAATGTGATAGAATTTCGCTGAATTCTTAAAGTAACCTTAATATAAAATGATCTAATCGGGTCTCTGTTCGCCCGTCCCTAGAAGTTTAATGTTGCATTTCACTCGTCATTTCATGCGCCTTGAGATGCCGCCTAGCCCAGTACGCTATCTTAAATAGGAGCGACGTAAATTGAACAAATGTGATAGTATTACGCTTAATTCTTATATTAAGCGTAATATAAAATGATCTAATCGGGTCTCTCTTTGCATTACCCTAGCAGTTTAATAGTGCATTTTACTCGCCATTTCATGCGCATTGAGATGCCGCTTAGCCCAATACGCTATCTGAAATAGGAGTGACGTAAATTGAACAAATGTGATAGAATTTCCCTGAATTCGTATATTAACCCAAATATAAAATGATCTAATCGAGTCTCTGATTGCCCTATCATCGAAGTTTGATAGTGCATTTCACTCGCCATTCCACGCGCTTTAAGATGCCGCCTAGCCTAGCACGCTATCTGAAATAGGAGCGACGTAAATTGAACAAATGTGATAGAATTTTGCTGAATTCTTAAATTAACCATAATATAAAATGATCTAATCGGGTCTCTGTACGCCCTACCATAGAAATCTAATAGTGCATTTTACTCGCCATTTCATGCGCTTTGAGATGCCGCTTAGCCCAATACGCTATCTGAAATAGGAGCGACGTAAGTTGAACAAATGTGGTAGAATTTCGCTGAATTCTTTTATTAACCATAATGTAAAATGATCTGATCGGGTCTCTGTTCGCCCTAGCCGAGAAGTATAATAGTGCATTTTATTCGCCATTTCATGCCCTTTGAGATGCCGCTTAGCCCAATACGCTATCTGAAATAGTAGCGACGTAAATTGAACAAATGTGATAGAATTTCCCTGAATTCTTACATTAACCTTAATGTAAAATGATCTAATCGGGTCTCTGTTCGCCCTACCCTAGAAGTTTAATGGTGCATTTCACTCCACATTTCATGCGCTTTGAGATGCCGCTTAGCTCAATAAGCTATCTGAAATAGGAGCGACGTAAATTGAATAAATGTGATGGAATTTCGCTGAATTCTTATATTAACCAAAATATAAAATGATCTAATCGGGTCTCTTATTGCCCTATCATAGAAGCTTAATAGTGCATCTTACTCGCCATTCCACGCGCTTTAATGTGCCGCCTAGCCCAGTACGCTATCTGAAATACGAACGACGTAAATTGAACAAAAGTGATAGAATTTTGCTGAATGATTAAATTAACCATAATATAAAATGATCTAATCGGGTCTCTGTTTGCCCTACCCTAGAAGTTTAATAGTGCATTTTACTCGCCATTTCATGCGCTTTGAGCTGCCGCTTAGCCCAATACGCTATATGAAACGTGAGCGACGTAAATTGAACAAATGTGATAGAATTTCGCTGAATTCTTATATTAACCAAAATATAAAATGATCTAATCGGGTCTCTGATTGCCCTATCATAGAAGTTTAATAGTGCATTTTACCCGCCATTCCACGCGCTTTAAGCTGACGCTTAGCCCAGTACGCTATCTGAAATAGGAGCGACGTAAATTGAACAAATGTGATAGAATTTTGCTGAATTCTTAAATTAACCATAATATAAAATGGTCTAATCGGGTCACTGCTTGTCCTACCCTAGAAGTTTAATAGTGCATTTTACTCGTCATTTCATGCGCTTTGAGATGCCGCTTTGCCCAATACGCTATCTGAAATAGGAGCGACGTAAATTGAACGAATGTGATAGTATTTCGCTGAATTCTTAAATTAACCATAATATAAAATGATCTAGTCGGGTCTCTGTTTGCCCTACCCTAGAACTTTAATAGTGCATTTTACTCCTCATTTCATGCGCTTTGAGATGCCGCTTAGCCCAATACGCTATCTGAAATAGGAGCGACGTAAATTGAACGAATGTGATAGTATTTCGCTGAATTCTTAAATTAACCATAATATAAAATGATCTAGTCGGGTCTCTGTTTGCCCTACCCTAGAAGTTTAATAGTGCATTTCACTCGTAATTTCATGCGCTTTGAGATGCCGCTTAGCCCAATACGCTATCTGAAATAGGAGCGACGTAAATTGAACAAATGTGATAGAATTTCCGTGAATTCTTATATTAAACCTCAATGTAAAATGATCTAATCGGGTCTCTGTTCGCCCTACCATAGAAGTCTTATAGTGCATTTCACTCGCCATTTCATGCGCTTTGAGATGCCGCTTAGCCCAATACGCTATCTGAAATAGGAGCGACGTAAATTGAACAAATGTGATAGAATTTCCCTGAAATCTTATATTAAACAAAATATAAAATGATCTAATCGGGACTCTGATTGCCCTATCATAGATGTTTAGTAGTGCATTCTACTCGCCATTCCACGCGCTTTACGTTGCCGCCTAGTCCAGTACGCTATCTGAAATAGGAGCGACGTAAATTGAACAAATGTGATAGAATTTTGCTGAATTCTTAAATTAACCATAATATAAAATGGTCTAATCGGGTCACTGCTTGTCCTACCCTAGAAGTTTGATAGTGCATTTCACTCGCCATTCCACGCGCTTTAAGATGCCGCCTAGCCTAGCACGCTATCTGAAATAGGAGCGACGTAAATTGAACAAATGTGATAGAATTTTGCTGAATTCTTCAATTAACCATAATATAAAATGATCGAATCGGGTCTCTGTTCGCCCTAGCCGAGAAGTTTAATAGTGCATTTTATCCGCCATTTCATGCGCTTTGAGATGCCGCTTAGTCCAATACGCTATCTGAAATAGGAACGACGTAAATTGCACAAATGTGATAGGATTTCTCTGAATTCTTATATTAAACAAAATATAAAATGATCTGATCGGGTCTCCGATTGCCCTATCATAGAAGTTTAGTACTGCATTTTACTCGCCATTCCACGCGCTTTACGTTGCCGCCTAGTCCAGTACGCTATCTCAAGCAGGAGCGGCGTAAGTTGAACAAATGTGATAGAATTACGCTGAATTCTTATATTAACCGTAATATAAAATGATCTAATCGGGGCTCTGTTTGCCCTACCCTAGAAGTTTAACAGGGCATTTCACTCGCCATTTCATGCGCTTTGAGATGCCGCATAGCCCAATACGCTATCTGAAATAGGAGCGACGTAAATTGAACAAATGTGATAGAATTTCCGTGAATTCTTATATTAAACCTCAATGTAAAATGATCTAATCGGGTCTCTGTTCGCCCTACCATAGAAGTCTTATAGTGCATTTCACTCGCCATTTCATGCGCTTTGAGATGCCGCTTAGCCCAATACGCTATCTGAAATAGGAGCGACGTAAATTGAACAAATGTGATAGAATTTCCCTGAAATCTTATATTAAACAAAATATAAAATGATCTAATCGGGACTCTGATTGCCCTATCATAGATGTTTAGTAGTGCATTCTACTCGCCATTCCACGCGCTTTAATATGCCGCCTAGCCCAGTACGCTATCTGAAATAGGAGCGACGTAAATTGAACAAATGTGATAAAATTTTGCTGACATCTTAAATTAACCATAATATAAAATGATTTAATCGGGTCTCTGTTTGCCCTACCCTAGAAGTTTAATAGTGCATTTTACTCGCCATTTCATGCGCCTTCAGATGCCGGTTAGCCCAATACGGTATCTGAAATAGGAGCGACGTAAATTGAACAAATGTGATAGAATTTCGCTGAATTCTTAAATGAACCATAATATAAAATGATCTAATCGAGTCTCTGCTTGCCCTACCCTAGAAGTTTAATAGTGCATTTTACTCGTCATTTCATGCGCTTTGAGATGCCGCTTTGCCCAATACGCTATCTGAAATAGGAGCGACGTAAATTGAACAAATGTGATAGAATTTTGCTGAATTCTTAAATTAAGCATAATATTAGATGATGTAATCGGGTCTCTGTTTGCCCTACCCTAGAAGTTTAATAGTGCATTTTACTCGCCATTTCATGCGCCTTCAGATGCCGGTTAGCCCAATACGGTATCTGAAATAGGAGCGACGTAAATTGAACAAATGTGATAGAATTTCGCTGAATTCTTAAATTAACCATAATATAAAATGATCTAATCGAGTCTCTGCTTGCCCTACCCTAGAAGTTTAATAGTGCATTTTACTCGTCATTTCATGCGCTTTGAGATGCCGCTTTGCCCAATACGCTATCTGAAATAGGAGCGACGTAAATTGAACGAATGTGATAGAATTTCGCTCAATTGTTAAATTAACCATAATATAAAATGATCTAATCGGGTCTCTGTTTGCCCTACCCTAGAACTTTAATAGTGCATTTTACTCGTCATTTCATGCGCTTCGAGATGCCGCTTAGCCTAATACGCTATCTGAAATAGGAGCGATATAAGTTGAACAGATGTGATAGAATTTCGCTGAACTCTTTTATTAACCATAATGTAAAATGATCTAATCGGATCTCTGTTCGCCCTAGCCTAGAACTTTAATAGTGCATTTTATTCACCATTTCATACGCTTTGAGGTGCCGCTTTGCCCAATACGCTATATGAAATAGGAGCGACGTAAATTGAACAAATGTGATAGAATTTCACTGAATTCTTATATTAACCAAAATATAAAATGATCTAATCGGGTCTCTGATTGCCCTAGCATAGAAGTTTGATAGTGCATTTTACTCGCCATTCCGCGAAATTTAAGATGCCGCATAGCCCAGTTCGCTATCTGAAATATGAGAGACGTAAATTGAACAAATGTGATAGAATTTCGCTGAATTCTTATATTAACCAAAATATAAAATGGTCTAATCGGGTCTCTGTTTGCCTTATCCTAGAAGTTTAATAGTGCATTTCAGTCGCCATTTCATGCGCTTTGAGATGCCGCTTAGCCCTATAAGCTATCTGAAATAGGAGCGACGTAAATTGAACAAATGTGATACAATTTCCCTGAATTCTTATATTAACCTTAATGTAAAATGATCTAATCGGGTCTCTGTTTGCCCTAGCCTAGAAGATTAATAGTGCATTTTATTCGACATTCCGTGCGCTTTGAGATGCCGCTTAGCCCAATACGCTGTCTGAAATATGAGCGACGTAAATTGAACAAATGTGATAGAATTTCCGTGAAATCTTACATTAAACAAAATATAAAATGATCTAATCGGGTCTCTGATTGCCCTATCATAGAAATTTAGTAGTGCATTTTACTCGCCATTCCACGCGCTTTAAGCTGCCGCCTAGCCCAGTGCGCTATCTGAAATAGGAGCGACGTAAGTTGAGCAAATGTGATAGAATTTTGCTGAATTCTTAAATTAACCATAATATAAAATGATCTAATCGGGTCTCTGTTTGCCCTACCCTAGAAGTTTAATAGTGCATTTTAGTCGCCATTTCATGCGCTTTGAGATCCGGCTTAGCCCAATACGCTATCTGAAATAGGAGCGACGTAAATTGAACAAATGTGATAGAATTTCCCTGATATCTTATATTAATCAAAATATAAAATGATCTAATCGGGTCTCTGATTGCCCTATCATAGAAGATTAGTAGTGCATTTTACTCGCCATTCCACGCGCTTTGAGATGCCGCCTAGCCCAGTACCCTATCTGAAATAGGAGCGTCGTAACTTGAACAAATGTGATAGAATTACGCTGAATTCTTATATTAACCGTAATATAAAATGATCTAATCGGGTCTCTGTTTGCCTTATCCTAGAAGTTTAATAGCGCATTTTACTCGCCATTTCATGCGCTTTGAGATGCCGCTTAGCCCAATACGCTATCTGGAATAGGAGCGACGTAAATTGAACAAATGTGATAGAATTTCCGTGAATTCTTATATAAACCTTAATGTAAAATGATCCAATCGGGTCTCTGTTCGCCCTACCCTAGAAGTTTAATAGTGCATTTCACTCTCCATTTCATGCGCTTTGTGGTGCCGCTTAGCCCAATACGCTATCTGAAATAGGAGCGACGTAAGTTGAACAAATGTGATAGAATTTCGCTGAATTCTTTCATTAACATTAATGTAAAATGATCTAATCGAGTCTCTGTTTGCCCTACCATAGAATTTTAATAGTGCCTTCTACTCGCCATTCCACCCGCTTTAAGATGCCGCATAGCCCAGTACGCTATCTGAAATAGGAGCGACGTAAATTGAACAAATGTGATAGAATTTTGCTGAATTCTTAAATTATCCATAATATAAAATGATCTAATCGGGTCACTGTTTGCCCTACCCTAGAGGTTTAATAGTGCATTTCACTCGTCATTTCATGCGCTTTTAGATGCCGCTAAGTCCAATAAGCTATCTGTAATCGGAGCGACGTAAATTTTACAAATGTGATAGAATTTCGTTGAATTCTTATATTAACCAAAATATAAAACGATCTAATCGGGTCTCTGATTGCCCTATCATAGAAGTTTAATAGTGCATTTTACTCGCCATTCCACGCGCTTTAAGATGCCGCCTAGCCCAGTACGCTATCTGAAATAGGAGCGACGTAACTTGAACAAATGTGATAGAATTTCGCTGAATTCTTATATTAACCAAAGTATAAAATGATCTAAACGGGTCTCTGTTTGCCCTACCCTAGAAGTTTAATCGTGCATTTTACACGCCATTTCATGCGCTTTGAGGTGCCGCTTAACCCAATACGCTATCTGCAATAGGAGCGACGTAAATTGAACAAACGTGATAGAATTTTGCTGAATTCTTAAATTAACCATAGTACAAAATGATCTAATCGGGTCTCTGTTTGCCCTACCCTAGAAGTTTAATAGTGCATTTTGCTCGCCATTTCATGCGCTTTGATATGCCGCTTAGCCCAATACGCTATCTGAAATAGGAGCGACGTAAGTTGAACAAATGTGACAGAATTTCGCTGAATTCTTAAATTAACTATAATATAAAATGATCTAATCGGGTCACTGATTGCCCTATCATAGAAGTTTAATAGTGCATTTTACTCGCCATTCCACGCGCTATAAGATGCCGGCCAGCCCATTACGCTATCTGAAATAGGAGCGACGTAATTTGAAGAAATGTGATAGAATTACGCTGAATTCTTATATTAACCGTAATATAAAATGATCTAATCGGGTCTCTGTTTGCCCTACCCTAGAAGTTTAATAGTCCATTTTATTCGCCATTTCATGCGCTTTGAGATGCCGGTTAGCCCAATACGCTAACTGAAATAGGAGCGACGTAAATAGAACAAATGTGATAGGATTTCCCTGAAATCTTATATTAAACAAAATATAAAATGATCTAATCCAGCCACTGATTGCCCTATCATAGAAGTTTAATAGTGCATTTTACTCGCCATTCCACGCGCTTTAAGATGCCGCCTAGCCCAGTACGCTATCTGAAATAGGAGCGACGTAAATTGAACAAATGTGATAGAATCTTGCTGAATTCTTAAATTAACCATAATGTAAAATGATCTAATCGGGTCTCTGTTTGCCCTACCCTAGAAGTTTAATAGTGCATTTTACTCGCCATTTCATGCGCTTCGAGATGACGCTTAGCTCAATACGCTATCTGAAATAGGAGCGACGAAAGTTGAACAAATGTGATAGAATTTCGCTGAATTATTTTATTAAACAGAATGTAAAATGATCTAATCGGGTCTCTGTTTGCCCTACCCTAGAAGTTTAATAGTGCATTTCACTCGTCATTTCATGCGCTTTGAGATGCCGCTAAGCCCAATAAGCTATATGTAATAGGAGCGACGTAAATTTTACAAATGTGATAGAATTTCCCTGAAATCTTATATTAAACAAAATATAAAATGATCTAATCGGGTCTGTGAATGCCCATTCATAGAAGCTTAATAGTGCATTTTACTCGCCATTCCACGCGGATTAAGATGCCGGCCAGCCCAGTACGCTATCTGAAATAGGAGCGACGTAATTTGAAGAAATGTGATAGAATTACGCTGAATTCTTATATTAACCGTAATATAAAATGATCTAATCGGGTCTCCGTTTGCCGTATCCTAGAAGTTTAATAGCGCATTTTACGCGCCATTTCATGCGCATTGAGGTGCCGCTTAGCCCAATACGCTATCGGAAATATGAGCGACGTAAATTGAACAAATGTGATAGAATTTCGCTGAATTCTTAAATTAACCATAATATAAAATGATCTAATCGAGTCTCTGACTGCCCTATCATTGAAGTTTAACAGTGCATTTTACTCGCGATTCCACGCGCTTTAAGATGCCGCCTAGCCCAGTACGCTAACTGAAATAGGAGCGACGTAAATTCAACAAATGTGATAGAATCTTGTTGAATTCTTAAATTAACTATTATATAAAATGATCTCATCGGGTCACTGATTGCCCTACCCTAGAAGTTTAATAGTGAATTTTACTTGCCATTTCATGCGCTTTGAGATGCCGCTCAGCCCAATACGCTATCTGAAATAGGAGCGACGTAAATTGAACAAATGTGATAGAATATCGCTGATTTCTTAAATTAACTATAATATAAAATGATCTAATCGGGTCACTGATTGCCCTATCATAGAAGTTTAATAGTGCATTTTACTCGCCATTCCACGCGCTTTAAGATGCCGGCCAGCCCAATAGGCTATCTGAAATAGGAGCGACGTAATTTGAAGAAATGTGATAGAATTACGCTGAATTCTTATATTAACCGTAATATAAAATGATCTAATCGGGTCTCCGTTTGCCATACCCTAGAAGTTTAATAGTCCATTTTATTCGCCATTTCATGCGCTTTGAGATGCCGTTTAGCCCAATACGCTAACTGAAATAGGAGCGACGTAAATAGAACAAATGTGATAGGATTTCCCTGAAATCTTATATTAAACAAAATATAAAATGATCTAATCGGGTCTGTGACTGCCCTATCATAGAAGTTTAACAGTGCATTTTACTCGCCATTCCACGCGCTTTAAGATGCCGCCTAGCCCAGTACGCTATCTGAAATAGGAGCGACGTAAATTCAACAAATGTGATAGATTCTTGCTGAATTCTTAAATTAACCATAATATAAAATGATCTAATCGGGTCCCTGTTTGCCCTACCCTTGAAGTTTAATAGTGCATTTCACTCGTCATTTCATGCGCTTTGAGACGCCGCTTCGCCCAATAAGCTATTTGAAATAGGGGCGACGTAAATTGAACAAATGTGATAGAATTTCGCTGAATTCTTAAAGTAACCTTTATATAAAATGATCTAATCGGGTCTCTGTTTGCCCTACCCTAGAAGTTTAATAGTGCATTTCACTCGTCATTTCATGCGCTTTGAGATGCCGCTAAGCACAATAAGCTATCTGGAATAGCAGCGACGTAAATTGAACAAATGTGATAGAATTTCCCTGAAATCTTATATTAAACAAAATATAAAATGATCTAATCGGGTCACTGATTGCCCTATCATAGAAGTTTAATAGTGCATTTTACTCGCCATTCCACGCGCTTTAAGATGCCGCCTAGCCCAGTACGCTATCTGAAATAGGAGCGACGTAAATTGAACAAATGTGATACAAATTCCCTGAAATCTTATATTAAACAAAATATAAAATGATCTAATCGGGTCACTGATTGCCCTATCATAGAAGTTTAATAGTGCATTTTACTCGCCATTCCACGCGCTTTAAGTTGCCGCCTAGCCCAGTACGCTATCTGAAATAGGAGCGACGTAAATTGAACAAATGTGATAGAATTTTGCTGAATTCTTAAATTAACCATAATATGAGATGATGTAATCGGGTCTCTGCTTGCCCTACCCTAGATGTTTAATTGTGCATTTTACTCGCCATTTCATGCGCTTTGAGATGCCGCTTAGCCCAATACGCTATCTGAAATAGGAGCGACGTAAATGGAACAAATGTGATAGAATTTTGCTGAATTCTTAAATTAACCATAATATAAAATGATCTAATCGGGTCTCTGTTTGACCTACCCTAGAAGTTTAATAGGGCATTTTACTCGCCATTTCATGTGCTTTGAGATGCCGCCTAGCCCAGTACGCTATCTGAAATAGGAGCGACGTAACTTGAACAAATGTGATAGAATTTCGCTGAATTCTTATATTAACCAAAGTATAAAATGATCTAAACGGGTCTCTGTTTGCCCTACCCTAGAAGTTTAATCGTGCATTTTACACGCCATTTCATGCGCTTTGAGGTGCCGCTTAACCCAATACGCTATCTGCAATAGGAGCGACGTAAATTGAACAAACGTGATAGAATTTTGCTGAATTCTTAAATTAACCATAGTACAAAATGATCTAATCGGGTCTCTGTTTGCCCTACCCTAGAAGTTTAATAGTGCATTTTGCTCGCCATTTCATGCGCTTTGATATGCCGCTTAGCCCAATACGCTATCTGAAATAGGAGCGACGTAAGTTGAACAAATGTGACAGAATTTCGCTGAATTCTTAAATTAACTATAATATAAAATGATCTAATCGGGTCACTGATTGCCCTATCATAGAAGTTTAATAGTGCATTTTACTCGCCATTCCACGCGCTATAAGATGCCGGCCAGCCCATTACGCTATCTGAAACAGGAGCGACGTAATTTGAAGAAATGTGATAGAATTACGCTGAATTCTTATATTAACCGTAATATAAAATGATCTAATCGGGTCTCTGTTTGCCCTACCCTAGAAGTTTAATAGTCCATTTTATTCGCCATTTCATGCGCTTTGAGATGCCGGTTAGCCCAATACGCTAACTGAAATAGGAGCGACGTAAATAGAACAAATGTGATAGGATTTCCCTGAAATCTTATATTAAACAAAATATAAAATGATCTAATCGGGCCTCTGACTGCCCTATCATAGAAGTTTAACAGTGCATTTTACTCGCCATTCCACGCGCTTTAAGATGCCGCCTAGCCCAGTACGCTATCTGAAATAGGAGCGACGTAAATTCAACAAATGTGATAGAATCTTGCTGAATTCTTAAATTAACCATAATATAAAATGATCTAATCGGGTCTCTGTTTGCCCTACCCTAGAAGTTTAATAGTGCATTTTACTCGCCATTTCATGCGCTTCGAGATGACGCTTAGCTCAATACGCTATCTGAAATAGGAGCGACGAAAGTTGAACAAATGTGATAGAATTTCGCTGAATTATTTTATTAAACAGAATGTAAAATGATCTAATCGGGTCTCTGTTTGCCCTACCCTAGAAGTTTAATAGTGCATTTCACTCGTCATTTCATGCGCTTTGAGGTGCCGCTAAGCCCAATAAGCTATATGTAATAGGAGCGACGTAAATTTTACAAATGTGATAGAATTTCCCTGAAATCTTATATTAAACAAAATATAAAATGATCTAATCGGGTCTGTGAATGCCCATTCATAGAAGCTTAATAGTGCATTTTACTCGCCATTCCACGCGGATTAAGATGCCGGCCAGCCCAGTACGCTATCTGAAATAGGAGCGACGTAATTTGAAGAAATGTGATAGAATTACGCTGAATTCTTATATTAACCGTAATATAAAATGAACTAATCGGGTCTCCGTTTGCCGTATCCTAGAAGTTTAATAGCGCATTTTACGCGCCATTTCATGCGCATTGAGGTGCCGCTTAGCCCAATACGCTATCGGAAATATGAGCGACGTAAATTGAACAAATGTGATAGAATTTCGCTGAATTCTTAAATTAACCATAATATAAAATGATCTAATCGAGTCTCTGACTGCCCTATCATTGAAGTTTAACAGTGCATTTTACTCGCGATTCCACGCGCTTTAAGATGCCGCCTAGCCCAGTACGCTAACTGAAATAGGAGCGACGTAAATTCAACAAATGTGATAGAATCTTGTTGAATTCTTAAATTAACTATTATATAAAATGATCTCATCGGGTCACTGATTGCCCTACCCTAGAAGTTTAATAGTGAATTTTACTTGCCATTTCATGCGCTTTGAGATGCCGCTTAGCCCAATACGCTATCTGAAATAGGAGCGACGTAAATTGAACAAATGTGATAGAATATCGCTGATTTCTTAAATTAACTATAATATAAAATGATCTAATCGGGTCACTGATTGCCCTATCATAGAAGTTTAATAGTGCATTTTACTCGCCATTCCACGCGCTTTAAGATGCCGGCCAGCCCAATAGGCTATCTGAAATAGGAGCGACGTAATTTGAAGAAATGTGATAGAATTACGCTGAATTCTTATATTAACCGTAATATAAAATGATCTAATCGGGTCTCCGTTTGCCATACCCTAGAAGTTTAATAGTCCATTTTATTCGCCATTTCATGCGCTTTGAGATGCCGTTTAGCCCAATACGCTAACTGAAATAGGAGCGACGTAAATAGAACAAATGTGATAGGATTTCCCTGAAATCTTATATTAAACAAAATATAAAATGATCTAATCGGGTCTGTGACTGCCCTATCATAGAAGTTTAACAGTGCATTTTACTCGCCATTCCACGCGCTTTAAGATGCCGCCTAGCCCAGTACGCTATCTGAAATAGGAGCGACGTAAATTCAACAAATGTGATAGATTCTTGCTGAATTCTTAAATTAACCATAATATAAAATGATCTAATCGGGTCCCTGTTTGCCCTACCCTTGAAGTTTAATAGTGCATTTCACTCGTCATTTCATGCGCTTTGAGACGCCGCTTCGCCCAATAAGCTATTTGAAATAGGGGCGACGTAAATTGAACAAATGTGATAGAATTTCGCTGAATTCTTAAAGTAACCTTTATATAAAATGATCTAATCGGGTCTCTGTTTGCCCTACCCTAGAAGTTTAATAGTGCATTTCACTCGTCATTTCATGCGCTTTGAGATGCCGCTAAGCACAATAAGCTATCTGGAATAGCAGCGACGTAAATTGAACAAATGTGATAGAATTTCCCTGAAATCTTATATTAAACAAAATATAAAATGATCTAATCGGGTCACTGATTGCCCTATCATAGAAGTTTAATAGTGCATTTTACTCGCCATTCCACGCGCTTTAAGATGCCGCCTAGCCCAGTACGCTATCTGAAATAGGAGCGACGTAAATTGAACAAATGTGATACAAATTCCCTGAAATCTTATATTAAACAAAATATAAAATGATCTAATCGGGTCACTGATTGCCCTATCATAGAAGTTTAATAGTGCATTTTACTCGCCATTCCACGCGCTTTAAGTTGCCGCCTAGCCCAGTACGCTATCTGAAATAGGAGCGACGTAAATTGAACAAATGTGATAGAATTTTGCTGAATTCTTAAATTAACCATAATATGAGATGATGTAATCGGGTCTCTGCTTGCCCTACCCTAGATGTTTAATTGTGCATTTTACTCGCCATTTCATGCGCTTTGAGATGCCGCTTAGCCCAATACGCTATCTGAAATAGGAGCGACGTAAATTGAACAAATGTGATAGAATTTTGCTGAATTCTTAAATTAACCATAATATAAAATGATCTAATCGGGTCTCTGTTTGACCTACCCTAGAAGTTTAATAGGGCATTTTACTCGCCATTTCATGTGCTTTGAGATGCCGCCTAGCCCAGTACGCTATCTGAAATAGGAGCGACGTAAATTGAACAAATGTGATAGAAATTCCCTGAAATCTGATATTATACAAAATATAAAATGATCTAATCGGGTCTCTGATTGCCCTATCATAGAAGTTTAGTAGTGCATTTTACTCGCCATTCCACGCGCTTTAAGATGCCGCCTAGCCCAGTACGCTATCTGAAATAGGAGCGACGTAAATTGAACAAGTGTGATAGAATTTTGCTGAATTCTTAAATTAACCATAATATAAAATGATCTAATCGGGTCTCTGATCGCCCTACCGTAGAAGTCTAATAGTGCATTTCACTCGCCTTTCCACGCGCTTTAAGATGCCGCCGAGCCCAATACGCTATCTGAAATAGGAGCGACGTAAATTTTACAAATGTGATAGAATTTTGCTGAATTCTAAAATTAACCGTA
>CAKAJE020000986.1:0-25941 GCA_916610135.2 Macropis europaea | reverse complement strand
CTGCATCTTAAAGCGCGTGGAATAGCGAGTAAAATGGACTATTAGCCTTCTATGATAGGGCAATCGGAGACCCGATTAGATCATTTTATGTTTTGGTTAATATAAGAATTCAGCGAAATCCTATCACGTTTGTTCAATTTACGTCGCTCTTATTTCAGATAGCGTATTGGGCTAAGCGGCATCTCAAAGCGCATGAAGTGGCGAATAAAATTCACTATTAAACTTCTAGGCTAGGGCGAACAGAAACCCGATTAGATCATTTTATATTATGGTTAATTTAAGAATTCAGGGAAATTCTATCACATTTGTTCAATTTACGTCGCTCCTATTTCAGATAGCGTACTGGGCTAGGCGGCATCTTAAAGCGCGTGGAATGGCGAGTGAAATTCACTATTTAACTTCGATGATAGGGCAATCAGGGACGTGATTAGATCATTTTATATTTGGGTTAATATAAGAATTCAGGGAAATTCTATCACATTTGTTCAATTTACGTCGCTCCTATTTCAGATAGCGTATTGGGCTAAGCGGCACCTCAAAGCGCATGAAATGGCGAGTAAAATGCACTATTAAACTTCTAGGGTAGGGCGAACAGAGACCCGATTAGATCATTTTACATTAAGGTTAATATAAGAATTCAGCGAAATTCTATCACATTTGTTCAATTTACGTCGCTCCTATTCAGATGGCTTATTGGGCTTAGCGGCATCTCAAAGCGCATGAAATGACGAGTGAAATGCACTATTAAACTTCTAGGGTAGGGCAAACAGAGACCCGATTAGATCATTTTCCATTATGGTTAATAAAAGAATTCAACGAAATTCTATCACAATTGTTCAACTTACGTCGCTCCTATTTCAGATAGCGTATTGGGCTAAGCGGCATCTCAAAGCGTATGAAATGGCGAATAAAGTGCACTATTAAAGTTCTAGGGTAGGGCAAACAGAGACCCGAGTAGATCACTTTATATTATGGTTAATTTAAGAAGTCAGCAAAATTCTATCACATTTGTTCAATTTACGTCGCTCCTATTTCAGATAGCGTACTGGGCTAAGCGGCATCTCAAAGCACCTGAAATGTCGAGTGAAATGCACTATTAGACTTCTATGGTAGGGCGAACAGAGACCCAATTAGATCATTTTACATTAAGGTTAATATAAGAATTCAGGGAAATTATATCACATTTTTCAATTTACGTGACTCCTATTTCAGATAGCGTGTTGTGCTATGCGGCTTCTCAAAGCGCATGAAATGGCGAGTAAAATGCACTATTAAACTTCTAGGGTAGGGCAAACAGAGACCCGATTATATCATTTTATATTATGGTTAATTTAAGAATTCAGCAAAATTCTATCACATTTGTTCAATTTACGTCGTTCCTATTTCAGATAGCGTATTGGGCTAAGCGGCATCTCAAAGCGCATGGAATGACGAGTGAAAGGCACTATTAAACTTCTAGGGTAGGGCGAACAGAGAACCGATTAGATCATTTTACATTAAGGTTAATATAAGAATTCAGGGAAATTCTATCACATTTGTTCAGTTTACGTCGTTCCTATTTCAGATAGCGTATTGGGCTAAGCGGCATCTCAAAGCGCATGAAATGGCGAGTAAAATGCACGATTAAACTTCTAGGCTAGGGCGAACAGAGACCCGATTAGATCATTTTACATTTTGTTTAATATAAGATTTCAGGGAAATTCTATCGCATTTGTTCAATTTACGTCGCTCCTATTCAGATAGCTTATTGGGCAAAGCGGCATCTCAAAGCGCATGACATGATGAGTGAAATGCACTGTTAAACTTCTATGATAGGGCAATCAGAGACCCGACTAGATCATTTTATATTATGGTTAATTTAAGAATTCAGCGAAACTCTATCACATTTGTTCAATTTACGGCGCTCCTATTTCAGATAGCGTACTGGGCTAGGCGGCACCTTAAAGCGCGCGGAATGGCGAGTAAAATGCACGATTAAACTTCTAGGCTAGGGCGAACAGAGACCCGATTAGATCATTTTATGTTATGGTTAATTTAAGGATTCAGCAAAATTCTATCACATTTGTTCAATTTACGTCGCTCCTATTTCAGATAGCGTACTGGGCTAGGCGTCATCTTAAAGCGCGTGGAATGGCGAGTAAAATGCACTATTAAACTTCTATGATAGGGCAATCAGAGACCCGATTAGATCACTTTATATTTTGGTTAATATAAGAATTCAGGGAAATTCTATCACATTCGTTCAATTTACGTCGCTCCTATTTCAGATAGCGTATTGGGCTAAGCGGCATCTCAAAGCGCATGAAATGGCGAGCAAAATCCACTATTAAACTTCTAGGGTATGGCAAACAGAGACCCGATTAGATCATTTTATATCATGGTTAATTTAAGAATTCAGCAAAATTCTATCACATTTGTTCAACTTACGCCGCTCCTGCTTGAGATAGCGTACTGGACTAGGCGGCAACTTAAAGCGCGTGGAATGGCGAGTAAAATGCAGTACTAAACATCTATGATAGGGCAATCGGAGTCCCGATTAGATCATTTTATATTTTGTTTAATATAAGACTTCAGGGAAATTCTATCACATTTGTTCAATTTACGTCGCTCCTATTTCAGATAGCGTACTGGGCTAAGCGGCATCTCAAAGCGCATGAAATGTCGAATACAATGCACTATTAAACTTCTAGGGTAGGGGGAACAGAGAACCGATTAGATCATTTTACATTAAGGTTAATATAAGAATTCCGGGAAATTCTATCACGTTTGTTCAATTTACGTCGCTACTATTTCAGATAGCGGATTGGGCTAAGCGGCATCTCAAAGCGCATGGAATGACGAGTGAAATGCACTATTAAACTTCTAGGGTAGGGCGAACAGAGAACCGATTAGATCATTTTACATTAAGGTTAATAAAGAATTCAGGGAAATCCTATCACGTTTGTTCAATTTACGTCGCTCCTATTTCAGATAGCGTATTGGGCTAAGCGGCATCTCAAAGCGCATGAAATGGCGAGCAAACTGCACTGTTAAACTTCTAGGGTAGGGCGAACAGAGACCCGATTGGATCATTTCATATTATGGTTTATTTAAGAATTCAGAAAAATTCTATCACATTTGTTATAATTTACGTCGCTCCTATTTCAGATAGCTTATTGGGCTAAGCGGCATCTCAAAGCGCATGAAATGACGAGTGAAATGCACTACTAAACTTCTAGGATTGGGCAAACAGACACCCGATCAGATCATTTTATATTACGGTTAATATAAGAATTCAGCGTAACTCTATCACATTTGTTCAATTTACGTCGCTGATATTTCAGATAGCGTATTGGTCTAGGCGGCATCTTAAAGCGCGTGGAATGGCGAGTAAAATGCACTATTAAACTTCTAGGGTATGGCAAACAGAGACCCGATTAGATCATTTTATATTATGGTTAATTTATCAATTCAGCGAAATTCTATCACATTTGTTCAATTTACGTCGCTCCTATTTCAGATAGCGTATTGGGCTAAGCGGCATCTCAAAGCGCATGAAATGACGAGAGAAATGCACTATTAAACTTCTTGGGTAGGGCGAACAGAGACCCGATTACATCATTTTATATTATGGTTAATTTAAGAATTCGGAAAAATTCTATCACATTTGTTCAATTTACGTCGCTCCTATTTCAGATGGCGTACTGGGATAGGCGGCATCTTAAAGCGCGTGGAATGGCGAGTAAAATGCACTATTAAACTTCTATGATAGGGCAATCAGAGACCCGATTAGATCATTTTATATTTTGGTTAATATAAGAATTCAGCGAAATTCTGTCACATTCGTTCAATTTACGTCGCTCCTATTTCAGATAGCGTATTGGGCTAAGCGGCATCTCAAAGCGCATGAAATGACGAGTGAAAGGCACTATTAAACTTCTAGGGTAGGGCGAACAGAGAACCGATTAGATCATTTTACATTAAGGTTAATATAAGAATTCAGGGAAATCCTATCGCGTTTGTTCAATTTACGTCGCTCCTATTTCAGATAGCGTATTGGGCTAAGCGGCATCTCAAAGCGTATGAAATGGCGAATAAAATGCACTATTAAAGTTCTATGATAGGGCGAACAGAGACCCGATTAGATCATTTTACATTAAGGTTAATATAAGAATTCAGCGAAATTCTATCACATTTGTTCAATTTACGTCGCTCATATTTCAGACAGCGTATTGGGCTAAGCGGCACCTCAAAGCGCATGAAATGGCGAGTAAAATGCACTATTAAACTTCTAGGGTAGGGCAATCAGAGACCCGATTAGATCATTTCATATTTTGGTTAATATAGGAATTCAGCGAAATTCTATCACATTTGTTCAATTTACGTCGCTCCTATTTCAGATAGCGTACTGCGCTAGGGCGGAATCTTAAAGCGCGTGGATTGGCGAGTAAAATGAACTATTAAACTTCTAGGGTAGGGCAATCAGAGACCCGATTAGATGATTTTATATTATGGTTAATTTAAGAATTCAGCAAAATTCTATCACGTTTGTTCAATTACGTCGTTCCTATTTCAGATAGCGTACTGGGCTATGCGGCATCTCAAAGCGCATGAAATGGCGAGTGAAATGCACTGTTAAACTTCTAGGGTTGGGCAAACAGAGACCCGATTAGATCATTTCATATTATGGTTTATTTAAGAATTCAGAAAAATTCTATCACATTTGTTCAATTTACGTCGCTCCTATTTCAGATAGCTTATTGGGCTAAGCGGCATCTCAAAGCGCATTAAATGACGAGTGAAATGCACTATTGAACTTCTAGGATAAGGCAAACCAGAGACCCGATCAGATCATTTTATATTACGGTTAATATAAGAATTCAGCGTAATTCTATCACATTTGTTCAATTTACGTCGCTGATATTTCAGATAGCGTATTGGGCTAAGCGGCATCTCAAAGCGCAAGAAATGGCGAGTAAAATGCACTATTAAACTTCTAGGGTAGGGCAAACAGAGACCCGATAAGATCATTTTATATTTTGGTTAATACAAGAATTCAGCGAAATTCTATCACATTTGTTCAATTTACGTCGCTCCTATTTCAGATAGCGTATTGGGCTAAGCGGCATCTCAAGGCGCATGGAATGGCGAGTGAAATGCACTATTAAACTTATAGGGTAGGGCGAACAGAGACCCGAATAGATCATTTTATATTACGGTTAATATAAGAATTCAGCGTAATTCTATCACATTTGTTCAACTAACGTCGCTCCTATTTCAGATAGCGTATTGGGCTAAGCGGCATCTCAAAGCGCAGGAAATGGCGAGTAAAATGCACTATTAAGTTTCTAGGGTTGGGCACATAGAGACCCGATTAGATCATTTTATATTATGGTTAATTTAAGAATTCAGCGAAATCCTATCACATTTGTTCATTTTGCGTCGCTCCTATTTCAGATAGCGTATTGGGCTAAGCGGCATCTCAAAGCGCAAGAAATGGCGAGTAAAATGCACTATTAAACTTCTAGGGTAGGGCAAACAGAGACCCGATAAGATCATTTTATATTATGGTTAATTTAAGAATTCAGCGAAACTCTATCACATTTGTTCAATTTACGTCGCTCCTATTTCAGATAGCGTACTGCGCTAGGCGGAATCTTAAAGCGCGTGGATTGGCGAGTAAAATGCACTATTAAACTTCTAGGGTAGGGCAATCCAGAGACCGATTAGATGATTTTATATTATGGTTAATTTAAGAATTCAGCAAAATTCTATCACATTTGTTCAATTTACGTCGTTCCTATTTCAGATAGCATATTGGGGCTAAGCGGCATCTCAAAGCGCATGAAATGGCGAGTAATATGCACTATTAAACTTCTAGGGTAAGGCAAACAGAGACCCGATTAGATCATTTTATATTACGGTTAATATAAGATTCAGCGAAATTCTATCACATTTGTTCAATTTACGTCGCTCCTATTTCAGATAGCGTACTGGGCTAGGCGGCAACTTAAAGCGCGTGGAATGGCGAGTAAAATGCACTATTAAACTTCTATGATAGGGCAATCAGAGACCCGATAAGATCATTTTATATTTTGGTTAATACAAGAATTCAGCGAAATTCTATCACATTTGTTCAATTTACGTCGCTCCTATTTCAGATAGCGTATTGGGCTAAGCGGCATCTCAAGGCGCATGGAATGGCGAGTGAAATGCACTATTAAACTTATAGGGTAGGGCGAACAGAGACCCGAATAGATCATTTTATATTACGGTTAATATAAGAATTCAGCGTAATTCTATCACATTTGTTCAACTAACGTCGCTCCAATTTCAGATAGCGTATTGGGCTAAGCGGCATCTCAAAGCGCAGGAAATGGCGAGTAAAATGCACTATTAAACTTCTAGGGTAGGGCAAACAGAGACCCGATAAGATCATTTTATATTATGGTTAATTTAAGAATTCAGCGAAACTCTATCACATTTGTTCAATTTACGTCGCTCCTATTTCAGATAGCGTACTGCGCTAGGCGGAATCTTAAATCGCATGGAATGGCGAGTGAAATGCACTATTAAACTTATAGGGTAGGGCGAACAGAGACCCGAATAGATCATTTTATATTACGGTTAATATAAGAATTCAGCGTAATTCTATCACATTTGTTCAACTAACGTCGCTCCAATTTCAGATAGCGTATTGGGCTAAGCGGCATCTCAAAGCGCAGGAAATGGCGAGTAAAATGCACTATTAAGTTTCTAGGGTTGGGCACATAGAGACCCGATTAGATCATTTTATATTATGGTTAATTTAAGAATTCAGCGAAATCCTATCACATTTGTTCATTTTACGTCGCTCCTATTTCAGATAGCGTATTGGGCTAAGCGGCATCTCAAAGCGCATGAAATGGCGAGTAAAATGCACTATTAAACTTCTAGGGCAGGGCGAACAGAGACCCGATTAGATCATTTTACATTAAGGTTAATATAAGTATTCAGGGAACTTCTATCACATTTGTTCAATTTACGTCGCTCCTATTTCAGACAGCTTATTGGGCTAAGCGGCATCTCAAAGCGCATGAAATGACGAGTAAAATGCACTATTAAACTTCCAGGGGAAGGGCAATCAGAGACCCGATTAGATCATTTTATATTATGGTTAATTTAAGAATTCAGCAAAATTCTATCACATTTGTTCAATTGACGTCATTCCTATTTCAGATAGCATACTGGGCTAGGCGGCATCTTAAAGCGCATGAAATGGCTCGTAAAATGCACTATTAAACTTCTAGGGTAGGGCAATCAGAGACCAGATTAGATCATTTTATATTATGGTTCATTTAAGAATTCAGCAAAATTCTATCACATTTGTTCAATTTACGTCGCTCCTATTTCAGATAGCATACTGGGCTAAGCGGCATCTTAAAGGCGCGTGGAATGGCGAGTAAAATGCACTATTAAACTTCTATGATAGGGCAATCAGAGACCCGATTAGATCATTTTATATTTTGGTTAATATAAGAATTCAGCGTAATTCTATCACATTTGTTCAATTTACGTCGCTCCTATTTCAGATAGCGTATTGGGCTAAGCGGCATCTCAAAGCGCATGAAATGGCGAGTAAAATGCACTATTAAACTTCTTGGGTAAGGCAAGCAGAGACCCGATTAGATCATTTTATATTACGGTTAATATAAGAATTCAGCGTAATTCTATCACATTTGTTCAACATGCGTCGCTCCTATTTCAGATAGCGTAATCTGATAGGCGGCATCCTAAAGCGCGTGGAATGGCGAGTAAAATGCACTATTAAACTTCTAGGGTAATGCAAACAGAGACCGGATTAGATCATTTTATATTATGGTTAATTTAAGAATTCAGCAATATTCTATCACATTTGTTCAATTTACGTCGTTCCTATTTCAGATAGGATACTGGGCTAGGCGGCATCTTAAAGCGCGTGGAATGGCGAGTGAAATGCACTATTAATCTTCTATGATAGGGCAATCAGAGACCCGATTAGATCATTTTATATTTTGGTTTAATATAAGAATTCAGCGTAATTCTATCACATTTGTTCAATTTACATCGCTCCTATATCAGATAGCATATTGGGCTAAGCGGCATCTCAAAGCGCATGAAATGGCGAGTAAAATGCACTATTAAACTTCTAGGGTAAGGCAAACAGAGACCCGATTAGATCATTTTATATTACGGTTAATATAAGAATTCAGCGAAATTCTATCACATTTGTTCAATTTACGTCGCTCCTATTTCAGATAGCGTATTGGGCTAAGCGGCATCTCAAAGCGCATGAAATGACGAGAGAAATGCACTATTAAACTTCTTGGGGTAGGGCGAACAGAGACCCAATTACATCATTTTATATTATGGTTAATTTAAGAATTCAGCAAAAATTCTATCACATTTGTTCAATTTACGTCGCTCCTATTTCAGATAGCGTGCTGGGCTACGCGGTATCTTAAAGCGCGTGGACGGGCGAGTAAAATGCACTACTAAACTTCTATGATAGGGCAATCAGAGTCCCGTTTAGATCATTTTATATTTTCTTTAATATAAGATTTCAGGGGAAATTCTATCACATTTGTTCAACTTACGTCGCTCCTATTTCAGATAGCGTACTGGGCTGGCGGCATCTCAAAGCGGGTGGAATGGCGAGTAAAATGCACTCTTAAACATCTATGATAGGGCAATCAGAGACCCGATTAGATCATTTTTATATTTTGGTTAATATAAGAATTCAGCGAAATTCTATCACATTTGTTCAATTTACGTCGCTCCTATTTCAGATAGCGTATTGGGCTAAGCGGCATCTCAAAGCACATGGAATGGCGAGTGAAATGCACTATTAAACTTCTAGGGTAGGGCGAACAGAGACCCGAATAGATCATTTTATATTACGGTTAATATAAGAATTCAGCGTAATTCTATCACATTTTGTTCACTAACGTCGCTCCTATTTCAGATAGCGTACTGCGCTAGGCGGCATCCTAAAGCGCGTGGAAGGGCGAGTAAAATGCACTACTAAACTTCTATGATAGGGCAATCAGAGTTCCGAATAGAACATTTTATATTTTGTTTACTATAACATTTCAGGGAAATTCTATCACATTTGTTCAATTTACGTGGCTCCTATTTCAGATAGCGTATTGGGCTAAGCGGCATCTCAAAGCGCAAGAAATGGCGAGTAAAATGCACTATTAAGCTTCTAGAGTTGGGCACATAGAGACCCGATTAGATCATTTTATATTATGGTTAATTTAAGAATTCAGCGAAATCCTATCACATTTGGTTCATTTTACGTCGCTCCGATTTCAGATAGCGTATTGGGCTAAGCGGCATTTCAAAGCGCATGAAATGGCGAGTAAAATGCACTATTAAACTTCTAGGGCAGGGCGAACAGAGACCCGATTAGATCATTTTACATTAAGGTTAATATGAGTATTCAGGGAACTTCTATCACATTTGTTCAATTTACGTCGCTCCTATTTCAGACAGCTTATTGGGCTAAGCGGCATCTCAAAGCGCATGAAATGACGAGTAAAATGCACTATTAAACTTCTTGGGTAGGGCAATCAGAGACCCGATAAGATCAATTTATATTATGGTTAATTTAAGAATTCAGCAAAATTCTATCACATTTGTTCAATTTACGTCGTTCCTATTTCAGATAGCATATTGGGCTAAGCGGCATCTCAAAGCGCATGAAATGGCGAGTAATATGCACTATTAAACTTCTAGGGTAAGGCAAACAGAGACCCGATTAGATCAATTTATATTACGGTTAATATAAGAATTCAGCGAAATTCTATCACATTTGTTCAATTTACGTCGCTCCTATTTCAGATAGCGTACTGGGCTAGGTGGCAACTTAAAGCGCGTGGAATGGCGAGTAAAATGCACTATTAAACTTCTATGATAGGGCAATCAGAGACCCGATAAGATCATTTTATATTTTGGTTAATACAAGAATTCAGCGAAATTCTACCACATTTGTTCAATTTACGTCGCTCCTATTTCAGATAGCGTATTGGGCTAAGCGGCATCTCAAGGCGCATGGAATGGCGAGTGAAATGCACTATTAAACTTATAGGGTAGGGCGAACAGAGACCCGAATAGATCATTTTATATTACGGTTAATATAAGAATTCAGCGTAATTCTATCACATTTGTTCAACTAACGTCGCTCCAATTTCAGATAGCGTATTGGGCTAAGCGGCATCTCAAAGCGCAGGAAATGGCGAGTAAAATGCACTATTAAGTTTCTAGGGTTGGGCACATAGAGACCCGATTAGATCATTTTATATTATGGTTAATTTAAGAATTCAGCGAAATCCTATCACATTTGTTCATTTTACGTCGCTCCTATTTCAGATAGCGTATTGGGCTAAGCGGCATCTCAAAGCGCATGAAATGGCGAGTAAAATGCACTATTAAACTTCTAGGGCAGGGCGAACAGAGACCCGATTAGATCATTTTACATTAAGGTTAATATAAGTATTCAGGGAACTTCTATCACATTTGTTCAATTTACGTCGCTCCTATTTCAGACAGCTTATTGGGCTAAGCGGCATCTCAAAGCGCATGAAATGACGAGTAAAATGCACTATTAAACTTCCAGGGAAGGGCAATCAGAGACCCGATTAGATCATTTTATATTATGGTTAATTTAAGAATTCAGCAAAATTCTATCACATTTGTTCAATTGACGTCGTTCCTATTTCAGATAGCATACTGGGCTAGGCGGCATCTTAAAGCGCATGAAATGGCTCGTAAAATGCACTATTAAACTTCTAGGGTAGGGCAATCAGAGACCAGATTAGATCATTTTATATTATGGTTCATTTAAGAATTCAGCAAAATTCTATCACATTTGTTCAATTTACGTCGTTCCTATTTCAGATAGCATACTGGGCTAAGCGGCATCTTAAAGCGCGTGGAATGGCGAGTAAAATGCACTATTAAACTTCTATGATAGGGCAATCAGAGACCCGATTAGATCATTTTATATTTTGGTTAATACAATTATTCAGCGTAATTCTATCACATTTGTTCAATTTACGTCGCTCCTATTTCAGATAGCGTATTGGGCTAAGCGGCATCTCAAAGCGCATGAAATGGCGAGTAAAATACACTATTAAACTTCTTGGGTAAGGCAAGCAGAGACCCGATTAGATCATTTTATATTACGGTTAATATAAGAATTCAGCGTAATTCTATCACATTTGTTCAACATGCGTCGCTCCTATTTCAGATAGCGTAATCTGATAGGCGGCATCCTAAAGCGCGTGGAATGGCGAGTAAAATGCACTATTAAACTTCTAGGGTAATGCAAACAGAGACCGGATTAGATCATTTTATATTATGGTTAATTTAAGAATTCAGCAATATTCTATCACATTTGTTCAATTTACGTCGTTTCTATTTCAGATAGGATACTGGGCTAGGCGGCATCTTAAAGCGCGTGGAATGGCGAGTGAAATGCACTATTAATCTTCTATGATAGGGCAATCAGAGACCCGATTAGATCATTTTATATTTTGGTTAATATAAGAATTCAGCGTAATTCTATCACATTTGTTCAATTTACGTCGCTCCTATATCAGATAGCGAATTGGGCTAAGCGGCATCTCAAAGCGCATGAAATGGCGAGTAAAATGCACTATTAAACTTCTAGGGTAATGCAAGCAGAGACCCGATTAGATCATTTTATATTACGGTTAATATAAGAATTCAGCGTAATTCTATCACATTTGTTCAACATGCGTCGCTCCTATTTCAGATAGCGTACTCTGATAGGCGGCATCCTAAAGCGCGTGGAATGGCGAGTAAAATGCACTATTAAACTTCTAGGGTAATGCAAACAGAGACCCGATTAGATCATTTTATATTACGGTTAATATAAGATTTCAGGGAAATTCTATCACATTTGTTCAATTTACGTCGCTCCTATTTCAGATAGCTATTGGGCTAAGCGGCATCTCAAAGCGCATGAAATGACGAGTGAAATGCACTATTAAACTTCTTTGGTAGGGCGTACAGAGACCCGATTACATCATTTTATATTTTGGTTAATATAAGAATTCAGCGAAATTCTATCACATTTGTTCAATTTACGTCGCTCCTATTTCAGATAGCGTACTCGGATAGGCGGCATCTTAAAGCGCGTGGAATGGTGAGTAAAATGCACTATTAAACTTCTAGGGTAGGGCAATCAGAGACCCGATTAGATCATTTTATATTATGGTTAATATAAGAATTCAGCGAAATTCTATCACATTTGTTTAATTTACGTCGCTCCTATTTCAGATAGCGTATTGGGCTAAGCGGCATCTCAAAGCGCATGAAATGACGAGTAAAATGCACTATTAAACTTCTATGATAGGGCAATCAGAGACCCGATTAGATCATTTTATATTTTGGTTAATATAAGAATTCAGCGTAATTCTATCACATTTGTTCAATTTACGTCGCTCCTATATCAGATAGCATATTGGGCTAAGCGGCATCTCAAAGCGCATGAAATGGCGAGTAAAATGCACTATTAAACTTCTAGGGTAAGGCCAACAGAGACCCGATTAGATGATTTTATATTACGGTTAATATAAGAATTCAGCGAAATTCTATCACATTTGTTCAATTTACGTCGCTCCTATTTCTGATAGTGAATTGGGCTAAGCGGCATCTCAAACCGCACGAAAGGGCGGGTAAAATGCACTATTAAACTTCTAGGGTAGGGCAATCAGAGACCCGATTAGATCATTTTACATGAAGGTTAAGATAAGAATTCAGCGAAATTCTATCACATTTGTTCAATTTACGTCGCTCCTATTTCAGATAGCGTATTGGGCTAAGCGGCATCTCAAAGCGCAAGAAATGGCTCGTAAAATGCACTATTAAACTTCTAGGGTAGGGTAATCAGAGACCAGATTAGATCATTTTATATTATGGTTCATTTAAGAATTCAGCAAAATTCTATCACATTTGTTCAATTTACGTCGTTCCTATTTCAGATAGCATACTGGGCTAAGCGGCATCTTAAAGCGCGTGGAATGGCGAGTAAAATACACTATTAAACTTCTATGATAGGGCAATCAGAGACTCGATTAGATCATTTTATATTTTGGTTAATATAAGGATTCAGCGTAATTCTATCACATTTGTTCAATTTACGTCGCTCCTATTTCAGATAGCGTATTGGGCTAAGCGGCATCTCAAAGCGCATGAAATGGCGAGTAAAATGCACTATTAAACTTCTAGGGTAAGGCAAGCAGAGACCCGATTAGATCATTTTATATTACGGTTAATATAAGAATTCAGCGTAATTCTATCACATTTGTTCAACATGCGTCGCTCCTATTTCAGATAGCGTACTCTGATAGGCGGCATCCTAAAGCGCGTGGAATGGCGAGTAAAATGCACTATTAAACTTCTAGGGTAATGCAAACAGAGACCCGATTAGATCATTTTATATTACGGTTAATATAAGATTTCAGGGAAATTCTATCACATTTGTTCAATTTACGTCGCTCCTATTTCAGATAGCTATTGGGCTAAGCGGCATCTCAAAGCGCATGAAATGACGAGTGAAATGCACTATTAAACTTCTTTGGTAGGGCGTACAGAGACCCGATTACATCATTTCATATTTTGGTTAGTATAAGAATTCAGCGAAATTCTATCACATTTGTTCAATTTACGTCGCTCCTATTTCAGATAGCGTACTCGGATAGGCGGCATCTTAAAGCGCGTGGAATGGTGAGTAAAATGCACTATTAAACTTCTAGGGTAGGGCAATCAGAGACCCGATTAGATCATTTTATATTATGGTTAATATAAGAATTCAGCGAAATTCTATCACATTTGTTTAATTTACGTCGCTCCTATTTCAGATAGCGTATTGGGCTAAGCGGCATCTCAAAGCGCATGAAATGACGAGTAAAATGCACTATTAAACTTCTAGGGTAGGGCAATCAGACACCCGATTAGATCATTTTATATTTTGGTTAATATAAGAATTCAGCGTAATTCTATCACATTTGTTCAATTTACGTCGTTCCTATTTCAGATAGCGTACTGGGCTATGCGGCATCTCAAAGCGCATGAAATGGCGAGTGAAATGCACTGTTAAACTTCTAGGGTTGGGCAAACAGAGACCCGATTAGATCATTTCATATTATGGTTTATTTAAGAATTCAGAAAAATTCTATCACATTTGTTCAATTTACGTCGCTCCTATTTCAGATAGCTTATTGGGCTAAGCGGCATCTCAAAGCGCATTAAATGACGAGTGAAATGCACTATTGAACTTCTAGGATAAGGCAAACAGAGACCCGATCAGATCATTTTATATTACGGTTAATATAAGAATTCAGCGTAATTCTATCACATTTGTTCAATTTACGTCACTGATATTTCAGATAGCGTATTGGGCTAAGCGGCATCTCAAAGCGCAAGAAATGGCGAGTAAAATGCACTATTAAACTTCTAGGGTAGGGCAAACAGAGACCCGATTAGATGATTTTATATTATGGTTAATTTAAGAATTCAGCAAAATTCTATCACGTTTGTTCAATTTACGTCGTTCCTATTTCAGATAGCGTACTGCGCTAGGCGGAATCTTAAAGCGCGTGGATTGGCGAGTAAAATGCACTATTAAACTTCTAGGGTAGGGCAATCAGAGACCCGATTAGATGATTTTATATTATGGTTAATTTAAGAATTCAGCAAAATTCTATCACGTTTGTTCAATTTACGTCGGTCCTATTTCAGATAGCATATTGGGCTAAGCGGCATCTCAAAGCGCATGAAATGGCGAGTAATATGCACTATTAAACTTCTAGGGTAAGGCAAACAGAGCCCCGATTAGATCAATTTATATTACGGTTAATATAAGAATTCAGCGAAATTCTATCACATTTGTTCAATTTACGTCGCTCCTATTTCAGATAGCGTACTGGGCTAGGCGGCAACTTAAAGCGCGTGGAATGGCGAGTAAAATGCACTATTAAACTTCTATGATAGGGCAATCAGAGACCCGATAAGATCATTTTATATTTTGGTTAATACAAGAATTCAGCGAAATTCTATCACATTTGTTCAATTTACGTCGCTCCTATTTCAGATAGCGTATTGGGCTAAGCGGCATCTCAAGGCGCATGGAATGGCGAGTGAAATGCACTATTAAACTTATAGGGTAGGGCGAACAGAGACCCGAATAGATCATTTTATATTACGGTTAATATAAGAATTCAGCGTAATTCTATCACATTTGTTCAACTAACGTCGCTCCAATTTCAGATAGCGTATTGGGCTAAGCGGCATCTCAAAGCGCAGGAAATGGCGAGTAAAATACACTATTAAGTTTCTAGGGTTGGGCACATAGAGACCCGATTAGATCATTTTATATTATGGTTAATTTAAGAATTCAGCGAAATCCTATCACATTTGTTCATTTTACGTCGCTCCTATTTCAGATAGCGTATTGGGCTAAGCGGCATCTCAAAGCGCATGAAATGGCGAGTAAAATGCACTATTAAACTTCTAGGGCAGGGCGAACAGAGACCCGATTAAATCATTTTACATTAAGGTTAATATAAGTATTCAGGGAACTTCTATCACATTTGTTCAATTTACGTCGCTCCTATTTCAGACAGCTTATTGGGCTAAGCGGCATCTCAAAGCGCATGAAATGACGAGTAAAATGCACTATTAAACTTCTAGGGAAGGGCAATCAGAGACCCGATTAGATCATTTTATATTATGGTTAATTTAAGAATTCAGCAAAATTCTATCACATTTGTTCAATTTACGTCGTTCCTATTTCAGATAGCATACTGGGCTAGGCGGCATCTTAAAGCGCATGAAATGGCTCGTAAAATGCACTATTAAACTTCTAGGGTAGGGCAATCAGAGACCAGATTAGATCATTTTATATTATGGTTCATTTAAGAATTCAGCAAAATTCTATCACATTTGTTCAATTTACGTCGTTCCTATTTCAGATAGCATACTGGGCTAAGCGGCATCTTAAAGCGCGTGGAATGGCGAGTAAAATGCACTATTAAACTTCTATGATAGGGCAATCAGAGACCCGATTAGATCATTTTATATTTTGGTTAATATAAGGATTCAGCGTAATTCTATCACATTTGTTCAATTTACGTCGCTCCTATTTCAGATAGCGTATTGGGCTAAGCGGCATCTCAAAGCGCATGAAATGGCGAGTAAAATGCACTATTAAACTTCTAGGGTAAGGCAAGCAGAGACCCGATTAGATCATTTTATATTACGGTTAATATAAGAATTCAGCGTAATTCTATCACATTTGTTCAACATGCGTCGCTCCTATTTCAGATAGCGTAATCTGATAGGCGGCATCCTAAAGCGCGTGGAATGGCGAGTAAAATGCACTATTAAACTTCTAGGGTAATGCAAACAGAGACCGGATTAGATCATTTTATATTATGGTTAATTTAAGAATTCAGCAATATTCTATCACATTTGTTCAATTTACGTCGTTCCTATTTCAGATAGGATACTGGGCTAGGCGGCATCTTAAAGCGCGTGGAATGGCGAGTGAAATGCACTATTAATCTTCTATGATAGGGCAATCAGAGACCCGATTAGATCATTTTATATTTTGGTTAATATAAGGATTCAGCGTAATTCTATCACATTTGTTCAATTTACGTCGCTCCTATTTCAGATAGCGTATTGGGCTAAGCGGCATCTCAAAGCGCATGAAATGGCGAGTAAAATGCACTATTAAACTTCTAGGGTAAGGCAAGCAGAGACCCGATTAGATCATTTTATATTACGGTTAATATAAGAATTCAGCGTAATTCTATCACATTTGTTCAACATGCGTCGCTCCTATTTCAGATAGCGTAATCTGATAGGCGGCATCCTAAAGCGCGTGGAATGGCGAGTAAAATGCACTATTAAACTTCTAGGGTAATGCAAACAGAGACCGGATTAGATCATTTTATATTATGGTTAATTTAAGAATTCAGCAATATTCTATCACATTTGTTCAATTTACGTCGTTCCTATTTCAGATAGGATACTGGGCTAGGCGGCATCTTAAAGCGCGTGGAATGGCGAGTGAAATGCACTATTAATCTTCTATGATAGGGCAATCAGAGACCCGATTAGATCATTTTATATTTTGGTTAATATAAGAATTCAGCGTAATTCTATCACATTTGTTCAATTTACGTCGCTCCTATATCAGATAGCATATTGGGCTAAGCGGCATCTCAAAGCGCATGAAATGGCGAGTAAGATGCACTATTAAACTTCTAGGGTAAGGCAAACAGAGACCCGATTAGATCATTTTATATTACGGTTAATATAAGAATTCAGCGAAATTCTATCACATTTGTTCAATTTACGTCGCTCCTATTTCAGATAGCGTATTGGGCTAAGCGGCATCTCAAAGCGCATGAAATGACGAGAGAAATGCACTATTAAACTTCTTGGGTAGGGCGAACAGAGACCCAATTACATCATTTTATATTATGGTTAATTTAAGAATTCAGCAAAATTCTATCACATTTGTTCAATTTACGTCGCTCCTATTTCAGATAGCGTGCTGGGCTACGCGGTATCTTAAAGCGCGTGGACGGGCGAGTAAAATGCACTACTAAACTTCTATGATAGGGCAATCAGAGTCCCGTTTAGATCATTTTATATTTTCTTTAATATAAGATTTCAGGGAAATTCTATCACATTTGTTCAACTTACGTCGCTCCTATTTCAGATAGCGTACTGGGCTGGGCGGCATTTCAAAGCGGGTGGAATGGCGAGTAAAATGCACTCTTAAACATCTATGATAGGGCAATCAGAGACCCGATTAGATCATTTTATATTTTGGTTAATATAAGAATTCAGCGAAATTCTATCACATTTGTTCAATTTACGTCGCTCCTATTTCAGATAGCGTATTGGGCTAAGCGGCATCTCGAAGCACATGGAATGGCGAGTGAAATGCACTATTAAACTTCTAGGGTAGGGCGAACAGAGACCCGAATAGATCATTTTATATTACGGTTAATATAAGAATTCAGCAAAATTCTATCACATTTGTTCAATTTACGTCGTTCCTATTTCAGATAGCATACTGGGCTAAGCGGCATCTTAAAGCGCGTGGAATGGCGAGTAAAATGCGCTATTAAACTTCTATGATAGGGCAATCAGAGACCCGATTAGATCATTTTATATTTTGGTTAATATAAGGATTCAGCGTAATTCTATCACATGTGTTCAATTTACGTCGCTCCTATTTCAGATAGCGTATTGGGCTAAGCGGCATCTCAAAGCGCATGAAATGGCGAGTAAAATGCACTATTAAACTTCTAGGGTAAGGCAAGCAGAGACCCGATTAGATCATTTTATATTACGGTTAATATAAGAATTCAGCGTAATTCTATCACATTTGTTCAACATGCGTCGCTCCTATTTCAGATAGCGTACTCTGATAGGCGGCATCCTAAAGCGCGTGGAATGGCGAGTAAAATGCACTATTAAACTTCTAGGGTAATGCAAACAGAGACCCGATTAGATCATTTTATATTACGGTTAATATAAGATTTCAGGGAAATTCTATCACATTTGTTCAATTTACGTCGCTCCTATTTCAGATAGCTATTGGGCTAAGCGGCATCTCAAAGCGCATGAAATGACGAGTGAAATGCACTATTAAACTTCTTTGGTAGGGCGTACAGAGACCCGATTACATCATTTTATATTTTGGTTAATATAAGAATTCAGCGAAATTCTATCACATTTGTTCAATTTACGTCGCTCCTATTTCAGATAGCGTATTGGGCTAGGCGGCAGCTTAAAGCGCGTGGAATGGCGAGTAAAATGCACTATTAAACTTCTATGATAGGGCAATCAGAGACCCGATTATATCATTTTATATTTTGGTTAATATAAGAATTCAGCGAAATTCTATCACATTTGTTCATTTTACGTCGCTCCGATTTCAGATAGCGTATTGGGCTAAGCGGCATTTCAAAGCGCATGAAATGGCGAGTAAAATGCACTATTAAACTTCTAGGGCAGGGCGAACAGAGACCCGATTAGATCATTTTACATTAAGGTTAATATAAGAATTCCGGGAAATTCTATCACGTTTGTTCAATTTACGTCGCTACTATTTCAGACAGCGGATTGGGCTAAGCGGCATCTCATAGCGCATGGAATGACGAGTGAAATGCACTATTAAACTTCTAGGGTAGGGCGAACAGAGGACCGATTAGATCATTTTACATTAAGGTTAATATAAGAATTCAGCGTAATTCTATCACATTTGTTCAACTAACGTCGCTCCTATTTCAGATAGCGTACTGCGCTAGGCGGCATCCTAAAGCGCGTGGAAGGGCGAGTAAAATGCACTACTAAACTTCTATGATAGGGCAATCAGAGTTCCGAATAGAACATTTTATATTTTGTTTACTATAACATTTCAGGGAAATTCTATCACATTTGTTCAATTTACGTGGCTCCTATTTCAGATAGCGTATTGGGCTAAGCGGCATCTCAAAGCGCAAGAAATGGCGAGTAAAATGCACTATTAAGGTTCTAGAGTTGGGCACATAGAGACCCGATTAGATCATTTTATATTATGGTTAATTTAAGAATTCAGCGAAATCCTATCACATTTGTTCATTTTACGTCGCTCCGATTTCAGATAGCGTATTGGGCTAAGCGGCATTTCAAAGCGCATGAAATGGCGAGTAAAATGCACTATTAAACTTCTAGGGCAGGGCGAACAGAGACCCGATTAGATCATTTTACATTAAGGTTAATATAAGTATTCAGGGAACTTCTATCACATTTGTTCAATTTACGTCGCTCCTATTTCAGACAGCTTATTGGGCTAAGCGGCATCTCAAAGCGCATGAAATGACGAGTAAAATGCACTATTAAACTTCTTGGGTAGGGCAATCAGAGACCCGATTAGATCATTTTATATTATGGTTAATTTAAGAATTCAGCAAAATTCTATCACATTTGTTCAATTTACGTCGTTCCTATTTCAGATAGCATACTGGGCTAGGTGGCATCTTAAAGCGCGTGGAATGGCGAGTAACATGCACTATTAATCTTCTATGATAGGGCAATCAGAGACCCGATTAGATCATTTTATATTTTGGTTAATATAAGAATTCAGCGTAATTCTATCACATTTGTTCAATTTACGTCGCTCCTATATCAGATAGCATATTGGGCTAAGCGGCATCTCAAAGCGCATGAAATGGCGAGTAAAATGCGCTATTAAACTTCTAGGGTAAGGCCAACAGAGACCCGATTAGATGATTTTATATTACGGTTAATATAAGAATTCAGCGAAACTCTATCACATTTGTTCAATTTACGTCGCTCCTATTTCAGATAGCGTACTGCGCTAGGCGGAATCTTAAAGCGCGTGGATTGGCGAGTAAAATGAACTATTAAACTTCTAGGGTAGGGCAATCAGAGACCCGATTAGATGATTTTATATTATGGTTAATTTAAGAATTCAGCAAAATTCTATCACGTTTGTTCAATTTACGTCGTTCCTATTTCAGATAGCGTACTGGGCTATGCGGCATCTCAAAGCGCATGAAATGGCGAGTGAAATGCACTGTTAAACTTCTAGGGTTGGGCAAACAGAGACCCGATTAGATCATTTCATATTATGGTTTATTTAAGAATTCAGAAAAATTCTATCACATTTGTTCAATTTACGTCGCTCCTATTTCAGATAGCTTATTGGGCTAAGCGGCATCTCAAAGCGCATTAAATGACGAGTGAAATGCACTATTGAACTTCTAGGATAAGGCAAACAGAGACCCGATCAGATCATTTTATATTACGGTTAATATAAGAATTCAGCGTAATTCTATCACATTTGTTCAATTTACGTCGCTGATATTTCAGATAGCGTATTGGGCTAAGCGGCATCTCAAAGCGCAAGAAATGGCGAGTAAAATGCACTATTAAACTTCTAGGGTAGGGCAAACAGAGACCCGATAAGATCATTTTATATTATGGTTAATTTAAGAATTCAGCGAAACTCTATCACATTTGTTCAATTTACGTCGCTCCTATTTCAGATAGCGTACTGCGCTAGGCGGAATCTTAAAGCGCGTGGATTGGCGAGTAAAATGAACTATTAAACTTCTAGGGTAGGGCAATCAGAGACCCGATTAGATGATTTTATATTATGGTTAATTTAAGAATTCAGCAAAATTCTATCACGTTTGTTCAATTTACGTCGTTCCTATTTCAGATAGCATATTGGGCTAAGCGGCATCTCAAAGCGCATGAAATGGCGAGTAATATGCACTATTAAACTTCTAGGGTAAGGCAAACAGAGCCCCGATTAGATCAATTTATATTACGGTTAATATAAGAATTCAGCGAAATTCTATCACATTTGTTCAATTTACGTCGCTCCTATTTCAGATAGCGTATTGGGCTAGGCGGCAACTTAAAGCGCGTGGAATGGCGAGTAAAATGCACTATTAAACTTCTATGATAGGGCAATCAGAGACCCGATTATATCATTTTATATTTTGGTTAATATAAGAATCCAGCGAAATTCTATCACATTTGTTCAATTTACGTCGCTCCTATTTCAGATAGCGTATTGGGCTAAGCGGCATCTCAAAGCGCACGAAAGGGCGAGTAAAATGCACTATTAAACTTCTAGGGTAGGGCAATCAGAGACCCGATAAGATCATTTTATATTTTGGTTAATACAAGAATTCAGCGAAATTCTATCACATTTGTTCAATTTACGTCGCTCCTATTTCAGATAGCGTATTGGGCTAAGCGGCATCTCAAGGCGCATGGAATGGCGAGTGAAATGCACTATTAAACTTATAGGGTAGGGCGAACAGAGACCCGAATAGATCATTTTATATTACGGTTAATATAAGAATTCAGCGTAATTCTATCACATTTGTTCAACTAACGTCGCTCCTATTTCAGATAGCGTATTGGGCTAAGCGGCATCTCAAAGCGCAGGAAATGGCGAGTAAAATGCACTATTAAACTTCTAGGGTAGGGCAATCAGAGACCAGATTAGATCATTTTATATTATGGTTCATTTAAGAATTCAGCAAAATTCTATCACATTTGTTCAATTTACGTCGTTCCTATTTCAGATAGCATACTGGGCTAAGCGGCATCTTAAAGCGCGTGGAATGGCGAGTAAAATGCACTATTAAACTTCTATGATAGGGCAATCAGAGACCCGATTAGATCATTTTATATTTTGGTTAATATAAGGATTCAGCGTAATTCTATCACATTTGTTCAATTTACGTCGCTCCTATTTCAGATAGCGTATTGGGCTAAGCGGCATCTCAAAGCGCATGAAATGGCGAGTAAAATGCACTATTAAACTTCTAGGGCAGGGCGAACAGAGACCCGATTAGATCATTTTATATTAAGGTTAATATAAGTATTCAGGGAACTTCTATCACATTTGTTCAATTTACGTCGCTCCTATTTCAGACAGCTTATTGGGCTAAGCGGCATCTCAAAGCGCATGAAATGACGAGTAAAATGCACTATTAAACTTCCAGGGAAGGGCAATCAGAGACCCGATTAGATCATTTTATATTATGGTTAATTTAAGAATTCAGCAAAATTCTATCACATTTGTTCAATTGACGTCGTTCCTATTTCAGATAGCATACTGGGCTAGGCGGCATCTTAAAGCGCATGAAATGGCTCGTAAAATGCACTATTAAACTTCTAGGGTAGGGCAATCAGAGACCAGATTAGATCATTTTATATTATGGTTCATTTAAGAATTCAGCAAAATTCTATCACATTTGTTCAATTTACGTCGTTCCTATTTCAGATAGCATACTGGGCTAAGCGGCATCTTAAAGCGCGTGGAATGGCGAGTAAAATGCACTATTAAACTTCTATGATAGGGCAATCAGAGACCCGATTAGATCATTTTATATTTTGGTTAATATAAGGATTCAGCGTAATTCTATCACATTTGTTCAATTTACGTCGCTCCTATTTCAGATAGCGTATTGGGCTAAGCGGCATCTCAAAGCGCATGAAATGGCGAGTAAAATGCACTATTAAACTTCTTGGGTAAGGCAAGCAGAGACCCGATTAGATCATTTTATATTACGGTTAATATAAGAATTCAGCGTAATTCTATCACATTTGTTCAACATGCGTCGCTCCTATTTCAGATAGCGTAATCTGATAGGCGGCATCCTAAAGCGCGTGGAATGGCGAGTAAAATGCACTATTAAACTTCTAGGGTAATGCAAACAGAGACCGGATTAGATCATTTTATATTATGGTTAATTTAAGAATTCAGCAATATTCTATCACATTTGTTCAATTTACGTCGTTCCTATTTCAGATAGGATACTGGGCTAGGCGGCATCTTAAAGCGCGTGGAATGGCGAGTGAAATGCACTATTAATCTTCTATGATAGGGCAATCAGAGACCCGATTAGATCATTTTATATTTTGGTTAATATAAGAATTCAGCGTAATTCTATCACATTTGTTCAATTTACGTCGCTCCTATATCAGATAGCATATTGGGCTAAGCGGCATCTCAAAGTGCATGAAATGGCGAGTAAAATGCACTATTAAACTTCTAGGGTAAGGCAAACAGAGACCCGATTAGATCATTTTATATTACGGTTAATATAAGAATTCAGCGAAATTCTATCACATTTGTTCAATTTACGTCGCTCCTATTTCAGATAGCGTATTGGGCTAAGCGGCATCTCAAAGCGCATGAAATGACGAGAGAAATGCACTATTAAACTTCTTGGGTAGGGCGAACAGAGACCCAATTACATCATTTTATATTATGGTTAATTTAAGAATTCAGCAAAATTCTATCACATTTGTTCAATTTACGTCGCTCCTATTTCAGATAGCGTGCTGGGCTACGCGGTATCTTAAAGCGCGTGGACGGGCGAGTAAAATGCACTACTAAACTTCTATGATAGGGCAATCAGAGTCCCGTTTAGATCATTTTATATTTTCTTTAATATAAGATTTCAGGGAAATTCTATCACATTTGTTCAACTTACGTCGCTCCTATTTCAGATAGCGTACTGGGCTGGGCGGCATCTCAAAGCGGGTGGAATGGCGAGTAAAATGCACTCTTAAACATCTATGATAGGGCAATCAGAGACCCGATTAGATCATTTTATATTTTGGTTAATATAAGAATTCAGCGAAATTCTATCACATTTGTTCAATTTACGTCGCTCCTATTTCAGATAGCGTATTGGGCTAAGCGGCATCTCAAAGCACATGGAATGGCGAGTGAAATGCGCTATTAAACTTCTATGATAGGGCAATCAGAGACCCGATTAGATCATTTTATATTTTGGTTAATATAAGGATTCAGCGTAATTCTATCACATTTGTTCAATTTACGTCGCTCCTATTTCAGATAGCGTATTGGGCTAAGCGGCATCTCAAAGCGCATGAAATGGCGAGTAAAATGCACTATTAAACTTCTAGGGTAATGCAAGCAGAGACCCGATTAGATCATTTTATATTACGGTTAATATAAGAATTCAGCGTAATTCTATCACATTTGTTCAACATGCGTCGCTCCTATTTCAGATAGCGTACTCTGATAGGCGGCATCCTAAAGCGCGTGGAATGGCGAGTAAAATGCACTATTAAACTTCTAGGGTAATGCAAACAGAGACCCGATTAGATCATTTTATATTACGGTTAATATAAGATTTCAGGGAAATTCTATCACATTTGTTCAATTTACGTCGCTCCTATTTCAGATAGCTATTGGGCTAAGCGGCATCTCAAAGCGCATGAAATGACGAGTGAAATGCACTATTAAACTTCTTTGGTAGGGCGTACAGAGACCCGATTACATCATTTTATATTTTGGTTAATATAAGAATTCAGCGAAATTCTATCACATTTGTTCAATTTACGTCGCTCCTATTTCAGATAGCGTACTCGGATAGGCGGCATCTTAAAGCGCGTGGAATGGTGAGTAAAATGCACTATTAAACTTCTAGGGTAGGGCAATCAGAGACCCGATTAGATCATTTTATATTATGGTTAATATAAGAATTCAGCGAAATTCTATCACATTTGTTTAATTTACGTCGCTCCTATTTCAGATAGCGTATTGGGCTAAGCGGCATCTCAAAGCGCATGAAATGACGAGTAAAATGCACTATTAAACTTCTATGATAGGGCAATCAGAGACCCGATTAGATCATTTTATATTTTGGTTAATATAAGAATGCAGCGTAATTCTATCACATTTGTTCAATTTACGTCGCTCCTATATCAGATAGCATATTGGGCTAAGCGGCATCTCAAAGCGCATGAAATGGCGAGTAAAATGCACTATTAAACTTCTAGGGTAAGGCCAACAGAGACCCGATTAGATGATTTTATATTACGGTTAATATAAGAATTCAGCGAAATTCTATCACATTTGTTCAATTTACGTCGCTCCTATTTCTGATAGTGAATTGGGCTAAGCGGCATCTCAAACCGCACGAAAGGGCGGGTAAAATGCACTATTAAACTTCTAGGGTAGGGCAATCAGAGACCCGATTAGATCATTTTACATGAAGGATAAGATAAGAATTCAGCGAAATTCTATCACATTTGTTCAATTTACGTCGCTCCTATTTCAGATAGCGTATTGGGCTAAGCGGCATCTCAAAGCGCAAGAAATGGCTCGTAAAATGCACTATTAAACTTCTAGGGTAGGGTAATCAGAGACCAGATTAGATCATTTTATATTATGGTTCATTTAAGAATTCAGCAAAATTCTATCACATTTGTTCAATTTACGTCGTTCCTATTTCAGATAGCATACTGGGCTAAGCGGCATCTTAAAGCGCGTGGAATGGCGAGTAAAATGCACTATTAAACTTCTATGATAGGGCAATCAGA
>CAKAJE020000985.1:0-37767 GCA_916610135.2 Macropis europaea | reverse complement strand
GGGCAAACAGAGACCCGATTAGATCATTTTATATTACGGTTAATCTAAGAATTCAGCAAAATTCTATCACATTTGTTCAATTTACGTCGCTCGTATTTCAGATAGCGTACTGGGCTAGGCGGCATATCAAAGCGCATGAATTGGCGAGTAAAATGCACTATTAAACTTCTAGGGTAAGGCAAACAGAGACCCGATTAGATCATTTTATATTAAGGTTAATATAAGAATTCAGGGTAATTCTATCACATTTGTTCAACTTACGTCGCTCATATTTCAGATAGCGCATTGGGCTAAGCGGCATCTCAAAGGGCATGAAATGGCGAGCAAAATGCACAATTAAACTTCTAGGGTTGGGCAAACAGAGACCCGATTAGATCATTTTATATTACGGTTACTTTAAAAATTCAACAAGATTCTATCACATTTGTTGAATTTACGTCGCTCCTATTTCAGATAGCGAACTGGACTAGGCGGCAGCCTAAAGCGCGTGGAATGTCGCGTAAAATGCTCTATCAATCTTCTATGATAGGGCAATCAGAGACCCGATTAGATCATTTTATATTTTGGTTAATATAAGAATTCACCGTAATTCTATGACATTCGTTCAATTTACGTCGCTCATATTTCAGATAGCGTATTGGGCTAAGCGGCATCCCAAAGCGCATGAAATAGCCAGCAAAATGCACTATTAAACTTCTAGGGTAGGGCAAACAGAGACCCGATTAGATCATTTCATATTATGGTTAATTTAAGAATTCAGCGAAATTCAATCACATTTGTTCAATTTACGTCCCTCCTATTTCAGATAGCGCACTGGGCTAAGCGGCATCTCAAAGCGTATGAAATGGCGAGTAACATGCACTATTAAACTTCTAGGATAGGGCAAACAGAGAACCGATTAGATCATGTTATATTATGGTTAATCTAAGAATTCAGCAAAATTCTATCACATTTGTTCAATTTACGTCGCTCCTATTTCAGATAGCTTATTGGGCTAAGCGGCATGTCAAAGCGCATGAAATGACGAGTGAAATGCACTATTAAACTCCTAGGGTAGGGCGAACAGGGACACGATTAGATCATTTTACATTAAGGTTAATATAAGAATTCAGCGATATTCCATCACATTTGTTCAATTTACGTCGCTCCTATTTCAGATAGCGTATTGGGCTAAGCGGCATCTCAAAGCGCAAGAAATGGCGAGTAAAATGCACTATTAAACTTCTAGGATAGGGCAAACAGAGACCCGATTAGATCATTTTATATTATGGTTATTTTATGAATTCAGCGAAATTCTATCACATTTGTTCAATTTACGTCGCTCCTATTTCAGATTGCGTATTGGGCTAAGCGGCATCTCAAAGCGCATGAAATGACGAGTAAAATGCAATATTAAACTTTTAGGGTAAGGCAAACAGAGACCCGATTAATCATTTTATATTGCGGTTAATATAAGAATGCAGCGTAATTCTATGACATTTGCTCAATTTACGTCGCTCATATTTCAGATAGCGTATTGGGCTAAGCGGCATCTCAAAGGACATGAAATGGCGAGCAAAATGCACTATTAAACTTCTAGGGTAGGGCAAATAGAGACCCGATTATATCATTTTATATCACGGTTAATTTAAGAATTCAACAAGATTCTATCACGTTTGTTGAATTTACGTCGCTACTAGTTCAGATAGCGAACTGGGCTAGGCGGCATCTTAAAGCGCGTGGAATGTCGCGTAAAATCCTCTATTAAACTTCCATGATAGGACAATCAGAGACCCGATTAGATCATTTTATATTTTGGTTAATATAAGAATTCACCGAAATTCTATGACATTCGTTCAATTTACGTCGCTCATATTTCAGATAGCGTATTGGGCTAAGCGGCATCCCAAAGCGCATGAAATGGCGAGCAAAATGCACTATTAAACTTCTAGGGTAGGGCAAACAGAGACCCGATTAGATCATTTCATATTATGGTTAATTTAAGAATTCAGCGAAATTCTATCACATTTGTTCAATTTACGTCGCTCCTATTTCAGATAGCGCACTGCGCTAAGCGGCATCTCAAAGCGTGTGAAATGGCGAGTAAAATGCATTATTAAACTTCTAGGATAGGGCAAACAGAGAACCGATTAGATCATTTTATATTATGGTTAATTTAAGAATTCAGCGAAATACTATCACATTTGTTCAATTTACGTCGCTCCTATTCCAGATAGCGCACTGGGCTAAGCGGCATCTCAAAGCGTATGAAATGGCGAGTAAAATGCACTATTAAACTTCTAGCATAGGGCAAACAGAGACCCGATTAGATCATTTTATATTATGGTTAATCTAAGAATTCAGCAAAATTCTATCACATTTGTTCAATTTACGCCGCTCCTATTTCAGATAGCGTATTAGGCTCAGCGGCTTCTCAAAGCGCATGAAATGGCGAGCAAAATGCACTATTAAACTTCTAGGGTAGGGCAAACAGAGACCCGATTAGATCGTTTCATATTATGGTTAATTTTAGAATTCAGCAAAATTATATCACATTTGTTCAATTTACGTCGCTCCTATTTCAGATAGCGCACTGGGAGAGCGGCACCTCAAAGCGTATGAAATGGCGAGTAAAATGCACTATTAAACTTCTAGGATAGGGCAAACAGAGACCCGATTAGATCATTTTATGTTATGGTTAATCTAAGAATTCAGCAAAATTCTACCACACTTGTTCAAATTACGTCGCTCCTATTTCAGATAGCGTACTGGGCTAGGCGGCATATCAAAGTGCATGAATTGGCGAGTAAAATGCACTATTAAACTTCTAGGGTAAGGCAAACAGAGACCCGATTAGATCATTTTATATTACGGTTAATATAAGAATTCAGCGTAATTCTATCACATTTGTTCAACTTACGTCGCTCCTGTTTCAGATAGCGTACTGGGCTAGGCGGCATCTTAAAGCGCGTGGAAGGGCGAGTAAAATACACTACTAAACTTCTATGATAGGGCAATCAGAGAGCCGATTAGATCATTTTATATTTTGGTTAATATAAGAATTCAGCGAAATTCTATCACATTTGTTAAATTTACGTCGCTCCTATTTCAGATAGCTTATTGGGCTAAGCGGCATCTCAAAGCGCATGAAATGACGAGTGAAATGCACTATTAGACTTCTATGGTAGGGCAAACAGAGACCCGATTAGATCATTTTATATTATGGTTAATTTAAGAATTCAGCGAAATTCTATCACAATTTGTTCAATTTACGTCGCTCCTATTTCAGATAGCTGATTGGGCTAAGCGGCATCTCAAAGCGCATGAAATGACGAGTGAAATGCACTGTTAAACTTCTATGATAGGGCAATCAGAGAACCGATTAGATCATTTTATATTTTGTTTAATATAAGATTTCAGGGAAATTCTATCACATTTGTTCAATTAACCTCGCTCCTATTTCAGATAGCGTATTGGGCTAAGCGGCATCTCAAAGCGCATGAAATGGCGAATAAAATGCACTATTAAACTTCTAGGCTAGGGCGAACAGAGACCCGATTAGATCATTTTACATTATGGTTAATAGAAGAATTCAGCGAAATTCTATCACATTTGTTCAGCTTACGTCGCTCCTATTTCAGATAGCGTATTGGGCTAAGCGGCATCTCAAAGCGCATGAAATGGCGAGTAAAATGCACTATTAAACTTCTAGGGTAGGGCAAACAGAGACCCGATAAGATCATTTTATATTATGGTTAATTTAAGAATTCAGTAAAATTCTATCACATTTGTTCAATTTACGTCGTTCCCATTTTAGATAGCGTACTGGGCTCGGCGGCATCTCAAAGCGCGTGGAATGGCGAGTGAAATGCACTATTATACTTCTATGGTAGGGCGAACAGAGACCCGATTAGATAATTTTATATTATGGTTAATTTAAGAATTCAGCAAAATTCTATCACATTTGTTCAATTTACGTCGCTCCTATTTCAGATAGCATATTGGGCTAAGCGGCATCTCAAAGCGCATGAAATGACGGGTGAAATGCACTATTAAGCTTCTAGGGTGGGGCGAACAGAGACCCGATTAGATCATTTTACATTAAGGTTAATATATGAATTCACGGAAATTCTATCACATTTGTTCAATTTACGTCGCTCCTGTTGCAGATAGCGTATTGGGCTATGCAGCATTTCAAAGCGCATGAAATGGCGAGTGAAATGCACTATTAAACTTCTAGGATAAGGCAAACAGAGGCCCGATTAGATCAGTTTATATTACGGTTAGTATAAGAATTCAGCGTAATTCTATCACATTTGTTCATCTTACGTCGCTCCTATTTCAGATAGCGTACTGGGCTAGGCGGCATCTTCAAGCGCGTGGAAGGGCGACTAAAATGCACTACTAAACTTCTACGATACGGCAATCAGAGACCCGATTAGTTCATTTTATACTTTGTTTAATATAAGATTTCAGGGAAATTCTATCACATTTGTTCAATTTACGTCGCTCATATTTCAGATAGCTTATTGGGCTAAGCGGCATCTCAAAGCGCATGAAATGGCGAGTAAAATGCACTATTAAACTTCTAGGGTAGGGCAAACAGAGACCCGATAAGATCATTTTATATTATGGTTAATTTAAGAATTCAGCGAAATTCTATCACATTTGTTCAATTTACGTCGTTCCTATTTCAGATAGCGTACTGGACTCGGCGGCATCTTAAAGCGCGTGGAATGGCGAGTGAAATGCACTATTATACTTCTATGGTAGGGCGAACAGAGACCCGATTAGATAATTTTATATTATGTTTAATTTAAGAATTCAGCAAAATTCTATCACATTTGTTCAATTTACGTCGCTCCTATTTCAGTTAGCGTATTCGGCTAAGCGGCATCTCAAAGCGCATGAAATGGCGAGTAAAATGCACTACTAAACTTCTAGGGTAGGGCAAACAGAGACCCGATTAGATCATTTTAGATTATGGTTAATTTAAGAATTCAGCAAAATTCTATCACATTTGTTCAATTTACGTCGCTCCTATATCAGATAGCATACTGGGCTGGGCGGCATCTCAAAGCGCATGAAATGACGAGTGAAATGCACTATTAAACTTCTATGATAGGGCATTCAGAGACCCGATTAGATCATTTTACATTATGGTTAATTTAAGAATTCAGCGAAATTCTATCACATTTGTTCAATTTACGTCGCTCCTATTTCAGATAGCGTACTGGGCTAGGCGGCATCTTAGAGCGCGTGGAAGGGCGAGTAAAATGCACTACTAAACTTCTATGATAGAGCAATCAGAGACCCGATTAGTTCATTTTATATTTTGTTTAATATAAGATTTCAGGGAAATTCTATCACATTTGTTCAATTTACGTCACTCATATTTCAGATAGCTTATTGGGCTAAGCGGCATCTCAAAGCGCATGAAATGGCGAGTAAAATGCACTATTAAACTTCTAGGGTAGGGCAAACAGAGACCCGATAAGATCATTTTATATTATGGTTAATTTAAGAATTCAGCGAAATTCTATCACATTTCTTCAATTTACGTCGCTCCTATTGCAGATAGCGTATTGGGCTATGCGGCATCTAAAAGCACATGCAATGGCGAGGTAAATCGACTATTAAACTTCTAGGGTAGGGCAAACAAATACCCGATTAAATCATTTTATATTATGGTTAATTGAAGAATCCAGCGTAATTCTATCACATTCGTTCAATTTACGTCGCTCCTATTTCAGATAGCGTATTGGGCTAAGCGGCATCTCAAAGCGCATGAAATGGCGAGTATAATGCACTGTTAAACTTCTAGGATAAGGCAAACAGAGACCCGATTAGATCATTTTATTTTACGGTTAATATAAGAATTCGGCGTAATTCCATCACATTCGTTCAACTTACGTCGCTCCTATTTCAGATAGCGTACTGGGCTAGGTGGCATCTTAAAGCGCGTGGAATGGCGAGTAAGATGCACTACTAAACTTCTATGATAGGGCAATCAGAGACCCGATAAGATCATTTTATATTTTGTTTAATATCAGATTTCAGGGAAATTGTATCACATTTGTTCAATTTACGTCGCTCCTATTTCAGATAGCGTATTCGGCTAAGCGGCATCTCAAAGCACATGAAATGGCGAATAAAATGCACTATTAAACTTCTAGGCTAGGGCGAACAGAGACCCGAACAGATCAGTTTACATTATGGTTAATAAAAGAATTCAGCGAAATTCTATCACATTCGTTCAACTTACGTCGCTCCTATTTCAGATAGCGTATTGGGCTAAGCGGCATCTCAAAGCGCATGAAATGTCGAATAAAATGCCCTATTAAACTTCTAGGTTAGAGCGAACAGACACCCGATTAGATCATTTTATATTATGGTTAATTGAAGAATTCAGCTAAAATCTATCACATTTGTTCAATTTACGTCGCTCCTATTTCAGATAGCGTATTGGGCTAAGCGGCATCTCAAAGCGCATGAAATGGCGAGTAAAATGCGCTATTAAACTTCTAGGATAAGGCAAACAGCGACCCGATTAGATCATTTTATATTACGGTTAATATGAGAATTCAGCGTAATTCTATCACATTTGTTCAAGTTACGTCGCTCCTACTTCAGATAGCGTACTGGGCTAGGTGGCATCTTAAAGCGCGTGGAATGGCGAGTGAGATGCACTACTAAACTTCTATGATAGGGCAATCAGAGAGCCGATTAGATCATTTTATATTTTGGTTAATATAAGAATTCAGCGTAATTCTATCAGATTTGTTCAACATACGTCGCTCCTATTTCAGATAGCGTATTGGACTAAGCGGCATCTCAAAGCGCATGAAATGGCGAGTAAAATGCACAATTAAACTTCTAGGATAACGCAAACAGAGCCGATTAGATCATTTTATATTACGGTAAATATAAGAATTCAGCGAAATTCAGTCACATTTGTTCAACTTACGTAGCTCCTATTTCAGATAGCGTAATGGGCTAGGCGGCAACTTAAAGCGCGTGGAATGCCGAGTAAAATGCACTATTAAACTTCTATGGTAGGGCAATCAGAGACCCGATTAGATCATTTTATATTTTGGTTAATATAAGAATTCAGCGAAATTCTATCACATTTGTTAAATTTACGTCGCTCCTATTTCAGATAGCTTATTGGGCTAAGCGGCATCTCAAAGCTCATGAAATGACGAGTGAAATGCACTATTAGACTTCTATGGTAGGGCAAACAGAGACCCGATTAGATCATTTTATATTATGGTTAATTTAAGAATTCAGCGAAATTCTATCACAATTTGTTCAATTTACGTCGCTCCTATTTCAGATAGCTGATTGGGCTAAGCGGCATCTCAAAGCGCATGAAATGACGAGTGAAATGCACTGTTAAACTTCTATGATAGGGCAATCAGAGAACCGATTAGATCATTTTATATTTTGTTTAATATAAGATTTCAGGGAAATTCTATCACATTTGTTCAATTTACCTCGCTCCTATTTCAGATAGCGTATTGGGCTAAGCGGCATCTCAAAGCGCATGAAATGGCGAATAAAATGCACTATTAAACTTCTAGGCTAGGGCGAACAGAGACCCGATTAGATCATTTTACATTATGGTTAATAGAAGAATTCAGCGAAATTCTATCACATTTGTTCAGCTTACGTCGCTCCTATTTCAGATAGCGTATTGGGCTAAGCGGCATCTCAAAGCGCATGAAATGGCGAGTACAATGCACTATTAAACTTCTAGGGTAGGGCAAACAGAGACCCGATTAGATCATTTTATATTTTGGTTAATATAAGAATTCAGCGAAAATCGATCACATTTGTTCAATTTACGTCGCTCCTATTTCAGATACCGTATTGGGCTAAGCGGCATCTCAAAGCGCATGAAATGGCGAGTAAAATGCGCTATTAAACTTCTAGGATAATGCAAACAGAGACCCGATTAGATCATTTTAGATTATGGTTAATTTAAGAATTCAGCAAAATTCTATCACATTTGTTCAATTTACGTCGCTCCTATATCAGATAGCATACTGGGCTGGGCGGCATCTCAAAGCGCATGAAATGACGAGTGAAATGCACTATTAAACTTCTATGATAGGGCATTCAGAGACCCGATTAGATCATTTTACATTATGGTTAATTTAAGAATTCAGCGAAATTCTATCACATTTGTTCAATTTACGTCGCTCCTATTTCAGATAGCGTACTGGGCTAGGCGGCATCTTAGAGCGCGTGGAAGGGCGAGTAAAATGCACTACTAAACTTCTATGATAGAGCAATCAGAGACCCGATTAGTTCATTTTATATTTTGTTTAATATAAGATTTCAGGGAAATTCTATCACATTTGTTCAATTTACGTCACTCATATTTCAGATAGCTTATTGGGCTAAGCGGCATCTCAAAGCGCATGAAATGGCGAGTAAAATGCACTATTAAACTTCTGGGGTAGGGCAAACAGAGACCCGATAAGATCATTTTATATTATGGTTAATTTAAGAATTCAGCGAAATTCTATCACATTTCTTCAATTTACGTCGCTCCTATTGCAGATAGCGTATTGGGCTATGCGGCATCTAAAAGCACATGCAATGGCGAGGTAAATCGACTATTAAACTTCTAGGGTAGGGCAAACAAATACCCGATTAAATCATTTTATATTATGGTTAATTGAAGAATCCAGCGTAATTCTATCACATTTGTCCAATTTACGTTGCTCCTATATCAGATAGCATACTGGGCTGGGCGGCATCTCAAAGCGCATGAAATGACGAGTGAAATGCACTATTAAACTTCTATGATAGGGCATTCAGAGACCCGATTAGATCATTTTACATTATGGTTAATTTAAGAATTCAGCGAAATTCTATCACATTTGTTCAATTTACGTCGCTCCTATTTCAGATAGCGTACTGGGCTAGGCGGCATCTTCGAGCGCGTGGAAGGGCGAGTAAAATGCACTACTAAACTTCTATGGTAGAGCAATCAGAGACCCGATTAGTTCATTTTATATTTTGTTTAATATAAGATTTCAGGGAAATTCTATCACATTTGTTCAATTTACGTCACTCATATTTCAGATAGCTTATTGGGCTAAGCGGCATCTCAAAGCGCATGAAATGGCGAGTAAAATGCACTATTAAACTTCTGGGGTAGGGCAAACAGAGACCCGATAAGATCATTTTATATTATGGTTAATTTAAGAATTCAGCGAAATTCTATCACATTTCTTCAATTTACGTCGCTCCTATTGCAGATAGCGTATTGGGCTATGCGGCATCTAAAAGCACATGCAATGGCGAGGTAAATCGACTATTAAACTTCTAGGGTAGGGCAAACAAATACCCGATTAAATCATTTTATATTATGGTTAATTGAAGAATCCAGCGTAATTCTATCACATTCGTTCAATTTACGTCGCTCCTATTTCAGATAGCGTATTGGGCTAAGCGGCATCTCAAAGCGCATGAAATGGCGAGTATAATGCACTGTTAAACTTCTAGGATAAGGCAAACAGAGACCCGATTAGATCATTTTATTTTACGGTTAATATAAGAATTCGGCGTAATTCTATCACATTCGTTCAACTTACGTCGCTCCTATTTCAGATAGCGTACTGGGCTAGGTGGCATCTTAAAGCGCGTGGAATGGCGAGTAAGATGCACTACTAAACTTCTATGATAGGGCAATCAGAGACCCGATAAGATCATTTTATATTTTGTTTAATATCAGATTTCAGGGAAATTGTATCACATTTGTTCAATTTACGTCGCTCCTATTTCAGATAGCGTATTCGGCTAAGCGGCATCTCAAAGCGCATGAAATGGCGAATAAAATGCACTATTAAACTTCTAGGCTAGGGCGAACAGAGACCCGAACAGATCAGTTTACATTATGGTTAATAAAAGAATTCAGCGAAATTCTATCACATTCGTTCAACTTACGTCGCTCCTATTTCAGATAGCGTATTGGGCTAAGCGGCATCACAAAGCGCATGAAATGGCGAGTAAAACGCACTATTAAACTTCTAGGATAAGGCAAACAGAGACCCGATTAGATCATTTTATTTTACGGTTAATATAAGAATTCACCGAAATTCTATCACATTTGTTCAATTTACGTCGCTCCTATTTCAGATAGCGTATTGGGCTAAGCGGCATCTCAACGCGCATGAAATGGCGAGTAAAATGCACTATTAAACTTCTAGGGTAGAGAAAACAGAGACCCGATTAGATCATTTTACATTATGGTTTATAAATGAATTCACTGAAATTCTATCACATTTGTTCATTTTAGGTCGCTCCTATTTCAGAAAGCGTACTGGGCTAGGCGGCATCTCAAAGCGCATGAATTGACGAGTGAAATGCACTATTAAACATCTAGGGTAGGGCGAACAAAGACCCGATTAGATCATTTTACATTAAGGTTAATATAAGAATTCAGCGAAATTCTATCACATTTGTTCTATTTACGACGCTACTATTTCAGATAGCGTATTGGGCTAAGCGGCATCACAAAGCGCATGAAATGGCGAGTAAAACGCACTATTAAACTTCTGGGGTAAGGCAAACAGATACCCGATTAGATCATTTTATATTACGGTTAATATAAGAATTCAGCGTAATTCTATCACTTTTGTTCAACTTACGTCGCTCCTATTTCAGATAGCGTACTGGGCTAGGCGGCATCTTAAAGCGCCTGGAATGGCGAGTAAAATGCACTATTAAACTTTTATGATAGGGCCATCAGAGACCCGATTAGATCATTTTATATTTTGGTTAATATAAGAATTCAGCGAAATTCTATCACATTTGTTCAATTTACGTCGCTCCTATTTCAGATACCGTATTGGGCAAAGCGGCATCTCAAAGCGCATGAAATTACGAGTGAAATGCACTATTAGACTTCTATGGTGGGGCGAACAGAGACCCGATTAGACCATTTTATATTTGGTTTAATATAAGATTTCAGCGAAATTCTATCACATTTGTTCAATTTACGTCGCTCCTATTTCAGATAGCGTATTGGGCTAAGCGGCATCTTAAAGCGCGTGGAATCGTGAGCAAAATGCACTATTAAACTTCAATGATAGGGCAATCAGAGACCCGATTAGACCATTTTATATTTGGTTTAATATAAGATTTCAGCGAAATTCTATCACATTTGTTCAATTTACGTCGCTCCTATTTCAGATAGCGTATTGGGCAAAGCGGCATCTCAAAGCGCATGAAATGACGAGTGAAATGCACTACTAGACTTCTATGGTGGGGCGAACAGAGTCCCGATTAGATCATTTTACATTAAGGTTAATAAAAGAATTCACCGAAATTCTATCACATTTGTGCTATTTACATCGCTCCTATTTCAGATAGCGTATTGGGCTAAGCGGCATCTCAAAGCGCATGAAGTGACGAGTAAAATGCACTATTAAACATCTAGGGCAGGGCAAACAGAGACCCGATCAGATCATTTTATATTATGGTTAATTTAAGAATTCATCAAAATTCTATCACATTTGTTCAATTTACGTCGCTCCTATTTCAGATAGCGTAGTGGGCTAGGCGGCATCTTAAAGCGCGTGGAATGGCGAGTAAAATGCACTGTTAAACTTCTATGATAGGGCAATCAGAGACCCGATTAGATCATTTCATATTTTGGTTAATATAAGAACTCAGCGAAATTCTATCACATTCGTTCAATTTACGTCGCTCATATTTCAGATAGCGTATTGTGCTAAGCGGCATCTCAAAGCGCATTAAATGTCGAATAAAATGCACTATTAAACTTCTAGGCTGGGGCAAACAGAGACCCGATTAGATCATTTTACATTATGATTAATAAAAGAATTCAGCGAAATTCTATCACATTTGTGCTATTTACATCGCTCCTATTTCAGATAGCGTATTGGGCTAAGCGGCATCTCAAAGCGCATGAAGTGACGAGTAAAATGCACTATTAAACTTCTAGGGTAGGGCAAACAGTGACCCGATTAGATCATTTGATATTATGGTTAACATAAGAATTCAGCGAAATTCTATCACATTTGTTCAATTTACGTCGTTCCTATTTCAGATAGCGTACTGGGCTAGGCGGCACCTTAAAGCGCGTGGAGTGGCGAGTAAAATGCGCTATTAAACGTCTATGATAGGGCAATCAGAGAACCGATTAGATCATTTTATATTATGGTTAATTTAAGAATTCAGCGAAATTCTATCACATTTGTTCAATTTACGTGGCTACTATTTCAGAAAGCGTATTCGGCTAAGTGGCATCTCAAAGCGCATTAAATGTCGAATAAAATGCACTATTAAACTTCTAGGCTAGGGCGAACAGAGACCCGATTAGATCATTTTACATTATGGTTAATAAAAGAATTCAGCAAAATTCTATCACATTTGTTCAATTTACGTCGCTCCTATTTCAGATAGCATATTGGGCTAAGCGGCACCTCAAAGCGCATGAAATGGCGAATAAAATGCACTGTTAAACTTCTAGGCTAGGGCGAACAGAGACCCGATTAGATCATTTTACATTATGGTTAATAAAAGAGTTCAGCGAAATTCTATCACATTTGTGCAATTTACATCGCTCCCATTTCAGATAGCGTATTGGGCTCAGCGGCATCTGAATGCGCATGAAATGACGAGTGAAATGCACTATTAAACTTCTAGGGTAGGGCGAACAAACACCCGATTAGATCATTTTACATTAAGGTTAATATAAGAATTCAGCGAAATTCTATCACATTTGTTCAATTTACGTCGCTCCTATTTCAGATAGCGTATTGGGCTAAGCGGCATCTCAACGCGCATGAAATGGCGAGTAAAATGCACTATTAAACTTCTAGGGTAGGGAAAACAGAGACCCGATTAGATCATTTTACATTATGGTTAATAAATGAATTCACTGAAATTCTATCACATTTGTTCAATTTACGTCGCTCCTATTTCAGACAGCGTATTGGGCTAAGCGGCATGTCAAAGCGCATGAAATGACGAGTAAAATGCACTATTAAACTTCTAGGGTAGGGCAAACAGAGACCCGATTAGATCATTTTATATTATGGTTAATTTAAGAATTCAGCGAAATTCTATCACATTTGTTCAATTTACGTCGCTCCAGTTTCAGATAGCCTACTGGGCTAGGCGGCATCTTAACGCGCGTGGAATGACGAGTAAAATGCACTGTTAACCTTCTATGATAGGGCAATCAGAGAGCCGATTAGATCATTTTATATTTTGGTTAATATAAGAATTCAGCGAAATACTATCACATTTGTTTAACTTACGTCGCTCCTATTTCAGATAGCGTATTGGGGTAAGCGGCATCTCAAAGCGCATGAAATGGCGAGTGAAATGCACTGTTAAACTTCTATGATAGGGCAATCAGAGAACCGATTAGATCATTTTATATTTTGTTTAATATAAGATTTCAGGGAAATTCTATCACATTTGTTCAATTTACCTCGCTCCTATTTCAGATAGCGTATTGGGCTAAGCGGCATCTCAAAGCGCATGAAATGGCGAATAAAATGCACTATTAAACTTCTAGGCTAGGGCGAACAGAGACCCGATTAGATCATTTTACATTATGGTTAATAGAAGAATTCAGCGAAATTCTATCACATTTGTTCAGCTTACGTCGCTCCTATTTCAGATAGCGTATTGGGGTAAGCGGCATCTCAAAGCGCATGAAATGGCGAGTGAAATGCACTATTAAACTTCTAGGGTAGGGCAAACAGAGACCCGATTAGATCATTTTATATTTTGGTTAATATAAGAATTCAGCGAAAATCGATCACATTTGTTCAATTTACGTCGCTCCTATTTCAGATACCGTATTGGGCTAAGCGGCATCTCAAAGAGCATGAAATGGCGAGTAAAATGCGCTATTAAACTTCTAGGATAATGCAAACAGAGACCCGATTAGATCATTTTAGATTATGGTTAATTTAAGAATTCAGCAAAATTCTATCACATTTGTTCAATTTACGTCGCTCCTATATCAGATAGCATACTGGGCTGGGCGGCATCTCAAAGCGCATGAAATGACGAGTGAAATGCACTATTAAACTTCTATGATAGGGCATTCAGAGACCCGATTAGATCATTTTACATTATGGTTAAATTAAGAATTCAGCGAAATTCTATCACATTTGTTCAATTTACGTCGCTCCTATTTCAGATAGCGTACTGGGCTAGGCGGCATCTTAGAGCGCGTGGAAGGGCGAGTAAAATGCACTACTAAACTTCTATGATAGAGCAATCAGAGACCCGATTAGTTCATTTTATATTTTGTTTAATATAAGATTTCAGGGAAATTCTATCACATTTGTTCAATTTACGTCACTCATATTTCAGATAGCTTATTGGGCTAAGCGGCATCTCAAAGCGCATGAAATGGCGAGTAAAATGCACTATTAAACTTCTGGGGTAGGGCAAACAGAGACCCGATAAGATCATTTTATATTATGGTTAATTTAAGAATTCAGCGAAATTCTATCACATTTGTTCAATTTACGTCGCTCCTATTGCAGATAGCGTATTGGGCTATGCGGCATCTCAAAGCACATGCAATGGCGAGGTAAATCGACTATTAAACTTCTAGGGTAGGGCAAACAAATACCCGATTAAATCATTTTATATTATGGTTAATTGAAGAATCCAGCGTAATTCTATCACATTTGTCCAATTTACGTTGCTCCTATATCAGATAGCATACTGGGCTGGGCGGCATCTCAAAGCGCATGAAATGACGAGTGAAATGCACTATTAAACTTCTATGATAGGGCATTCAGAGACCCGATTAGATCATTTTACATTATGGTTAATTTAAGAATTCAGCGAAATTCTATCACATTTGTTCAATTTACGTCGCTCCTATTTCAGATAGCGTACTGGGCTAGGCGGCATCTTCGAGCGCGTGGAAGGGCGAGTAAAATGCACTACTAAACTTCTATGATAGAGCAATCAGAGACCCGATTAGTTCATTTTATATTTTGTTTAATATAAGATTTCAGGGAAATTCTATCACATTTGTTCAATTTACGTCACTCATATTTCAGATAGCGTATTCAGCTAAGCGGCATCTCAAAGCGCATGAAATGGCGAGTAAAATTCACTATTAAACTTCTAGGGTAGGGCAAACAGAGACCCGATAAGATCATTTTATATTATGGTTAATTTAAGAATTCAGCGAAATTCTATCACATTTGTTCAATTTACGTCGCTCCTATTGCAGATAGCGTATTGGGCTATGCGGCATCTAAAAGCACATGCAATGGCGAGGTAAATCGACTATTAAACTTCTAGGGTAGGGCAAACAAATACCCGATTAAATCATTTTATATTATGGTTAATTGACGAATCCAGCGTAATTCTATCACATTCGTTCAATTTACGTCGCTCCTATTTCAGATAGCGTATTGGGCTAAGCGGCATCTCAAAGCGCATGAAATGGCGAGTATAATGCACTGTTAAACTTCTAGGATAAGGCAAACAGAGACCCGATTAGATCATTTTATTTTACGGTTAATATAAGAATTCGGCGTAATTCTATCACATTCGTTCAACTTACGTCGCTCCTATTTCAGATAGCGTACTGGGCTAGGTGGCATCTTAAAGCGCGTGGAATGGCGAGTAAGATGCACTACTAAACTTCTATGATAGGGCAATCAGAGACCCGATAAGATCATTTTATATTTTGTTTAATATCAGATTTCAGGGAAATTGTATCACATTTGTTCAATTTACGTCGCTCCTATTTCAGATAGCGTATTCGGCTAAGCGGCATCTCAAAGCGCATGAAATGGCGAATAAAATGCACTATTAAACTTCTAGGCTAGGGCGAACAGAGACCCGAACAGATCAGTTTACATTATGGTTAATAAAAGAATTCAGCGAAATTCTATCACATTCGTTCAACTTACGTCGCTCCTATTTCAGATAGCGTATTGGGCTAAGCGGCATCACAAAGCGCATGAAATGGCGAGTAAAACGCACTATTAAACTTCTAGGATAAGGCAAACAGAGACCCGATTAGATCATTTTATTTTACGGTTAATATAAGAATTCACCGAAATTCTATCACATTTGTTCAATTTACGTCGCTCCTATTTCAGATAGCGTATTGGGCTAAGCGGCATCTCAACGCGCATGAAATGGCGAGTAAAATGCACTATTAAACTTCTAGGGTAGAGAAAACAGAGACCCGATTAGATGATTTTACATTATGGTTTATAAATGAATTCACTGAAATTCTATCACATTTGTTCATTTTAGGTCGCTCCTATTTCAGATAGCGTATTGGGCTAAGCGGCATCTCAAAGCGCATGAAATTACGAGTGAAATGCACTATTAGACTTCTATGGTGGGGCGAACAGAGACCCGATTAGACCATTTTATATTTGGTTTAATATAAGATTTCAGCGAAATTCTATCACATTTGTTCAATTTACGTCGCTCCTATTTCAGATAGCGTATTGGGCAAAGCGGCATCTCAAAGCGCATGAAATTACGAGTGAAATGCACTATTAGACTTCTATGGTGGGGCGAACAGAGACCCGATTAGACCATTTTATATTTGGTTTAATATAAGATTTCAGCGAAATTCTATCACATTTGTTCAATTTACGTCGCTCCTATTTCAGATAGCGTATTGGGCTAAGCGGCATCTTAAAGCGCGTGGAATGGTGAGCAAAATGCACTATTAAACTTCAATGATAGGGCAATCAGAGACCCGATTAGACCATTTTATATTTGGTTTAATATAAGATTTCAGCGAAATTCTATCACATTTGTTCAATTTACGTCGCTCCTATTTCAGATAGCGTATTGGGCAAAGCGGCATCTCAAAGCGCATGAACTGACGAGTGAAATGCACTATTAGACTTCTATGGTGGGGCGAACAGAGTCCCGATTAGATCATTTTACATTAAGGTTAATAAAAGAATTCAGCGAAATTCTATCACATTTGTGCTATTTACATCGCTCCTATTTCAGATAGCGTATTGGGCTAAGCGGCATCTCAAAGCGCATGAAGTGACGAGTAAAATGCACTATTAAACATCTAGGGCAGGGCAAACAGAGACCCGATCAGATCATTTTATATTATGGTTAATTTAAGAATTCATCAAAATTCTATCACATTTGTTCAATTTACGTCGCTCCTATTTCAGATAGCGTAGTGGGCTAGGCGGCATCTTAAAGCGCGTGGAATGGCGAGTAAAATGCACTGTTAAACTTCTATGATAGGGCAATCAGAGACCCGATTAGATCATTTCATATTTTGGTTAATATAAGAACTCAGCGAAATTCTATCACATTCGTTCAATTTACGTCGCTCATATTTCAGATAGCGTATTGTGCTAAGCGGCATCTCAAAGCGCATTAAATGTCGAATAAAATGCACTATTAAACTTCTAGGCTGGGGCAAACAGAGACCCGATTAGATCATTTTACATTATGATTAATAAAAGAATTCAGCGAAATTCTATCACATTTGTGCTATTTACATCGCTCCTATTTCAGATAGCGTATTGGGCTAAGCGGCATCTCAAAGCGCATGAAGTGACGAGTAAAATGCACTATTAAACTTCTAGGGTAGGGCAAACAGTGACCCGATTAGATCATTTGATATTATGGTTAACATAAGAATTCAGCGAAATTCTATCACATTTGTTCAATTTACGTCGTTCCTATTTCAGATAGCGTACTGGGCTAGGCGGCACCTTAAAGCGCGTGGAGTGGCGAGTAAAATGCGCTATTAAACGTCTATGATAGGGCAATCAGAGAACCGATTAGATCATTTTATATTATGGTTAATTTAAGAATTCAGCGAAATTCTATCACATTTGTTCAATTTACGTGGCTACTATTTCAGAAAGCGTATTCGGCTAAGTGGCATCTCAAAGCGCATTAAATGTCGAATAAAATGCACTATTAAACTTCTAGGCTAGGGCGAACAGAGACCCGATTAGATCATTTTACATTATGGTTAATTTAAGAATTCAGCAAAATTCTATCACATTTGTTCAATTTACGTCGCTCCTATTTCAGATAGCGTATTGGGCTAAGCGGCACCTCAAAGCGCATGAAATGGCGAATAAAATGCACTGTTAAACTTCTAGGCTAGGGCGAACAGAGACCCGATTAGATCATTTTACATTATGGTTAATAAAAGAATTCAGCGAAATTCTATCACATTTGTGCAATTTACATCGCTCCCATTTCAGATAGCGTATTGGGCTCAGCGGCATCTGAATGCGCATGAAATGACGAGTGAAATGCACTATTAAACTTCTAGGGCAGGGCGAACAAACACCCGATTAGATCATTTTACATTAAGGTTAATATAAGAATTCAGCGAAATTCTATCACATTTGTTCAATTTACGTCGCTCCTATTTCAGATAGCGTATTGGGCTAAGCGGCATCTCAACGCGCATGAAATGGCGAGTAAAATGCACTATTAAACTTCTAGGGTAGGGAAAACAGAGACCCGATTAGATCATTTTACATTATGGTTAATAAATGAATTCACTGAAATTCTATCACATTTGTTCAATTTACGTCGCTCCTATTTCAGACAGCGTATTGGGCTAAGCGGCATGTCAAAGCGCATGAAATGACGAGTAAAATGCACTATTAAACTTCTAGGGTAGGGCAAACAGAGACCCGATTAGATCATTTTATATTATGGTTAATTTAAGAATTCAGCGAAATTCTATCACATTTGTTCAATTTACGTCGCTCCAGTTTCAGATAGCCTACTGGGCTAGGCGGCATCTTAACGCGCGTGGAATGACGAGTAAAATGCACTGTTAACCTTCTATGATAGGGCAATCAGAGAGCCGATTAGATCATTTTATATTTTGGTTAATATAAGAATTCAGCGAAATACTATCACATTTGTTCAATTTACGTCGCTCCTATTTCAGATAGCGTATTGGGGTAAGCGGCATCTCAAAGCGCATGAATTGAAGAGTGAAAGGCACTATTAAACTTCTAGGGTAGGGCAAACAGAGACCCGATTAGATCATTTTACATTAAGGTTAATATAAGAATTCAGGGAAATTCTATCACATTTGTTCAATTTACGTCACTCGTATTTCAGACAGCGTATTGGGCTAAGCGGCGTCTCAAAGCGCATGAAATGGCGAGTAAAATGCACTATTAAACTTCTAGGGTAGGGCAAACAGAGACCCGATTAGATCATTTTATATTTTGGTTAATATAAGAATTCAGCGAAATTCTATCACATTTGTTCAATTTACGTTACTCCTATTTCAGATAGCGTATTGGGCTAAGAGGCATCTCAAATCGCATGAAATGGCGAGTAAAATGCACTATTAAACTTCTATGGTAAGGCAAACAGAGACCCGATTAGATCATTTTATATTATGGTTAATTTAAGATGTCAGCAAAATTCTATCACATTTGTTCAATTTTCGTCGCTCCAATTTCAGATAGCGTACTGTGCTAGGCGGCATCTTAAAGCGCGTGGATAGGCGAGCAAAATGCACCTTTAAGCTTCCATGATAGGGCAATCAGAGACCCGACTAGATCATTTTATATTTTGGTTAATATAAGAATTCAGCGAAATTCTATCACATTTGTTCAATTTACGTAGCTCCTATTTCAGATAGCTTATTGGGCTAAGCGGCATCTCAAAGCGCATGAAATGACGAGTGCAATGCACTATTAAACTTCGAGGGTAGGGCGAACAAAGACCCGATTAGATCATTTTACATTAAGATTAATATAAGAATTCAGCGAAATTCTATCACATTTGTTCAATTTACGTCGCTCATATTTCAGATAGCGTATTGGGCTAAGCGGCATCTGAAAGCGCACGAAATGGCGAGTAAAATGCACTATTAAACTTCTAGGGTAGGGCAAACAGAGACCCGATTAGATCATTTGAAATTAGGGTTAATATAAGAATTCAGCGAAATTCTATCACATTTGTTCAACTTACGTCACTCCTATTTGAGATAGCGTACTGGGCTAGGCGGCATCTTAAAGCGCGTGGAAAGGCGAGTAAAATGCACTACTAAAATTCTATGATACGGCAATCAGAGAGCCGATTAGATCATTTTATATTTTGGTTAATATAAGATTTCAGGGAAATTCTATCACATTTGTTCAATTTACGTCGCTCCTATTTCAGATAGCGTATTCGGCTAAGCGGCATCTCAAAGCACATGAAATGGCGAATAAAATGCACTATTAAACTTCTAGGCTACGGCGAACAGAGACCCGAACAGATCAGTTTACATTATGGTTAATAAAAGAATTCAGCGAAATTCTATCACATTCGTTCAACTTACGTCGCTCCTATTTCAGATAGCGTATTGGGCTAAGCGGCATCTCAAAGCGCATGAAATGTCGAATAAAATGCCCTATTAAACTTCTAGGTTAGAGCGAACAGACACCCGATTAGATCATTTTATATTATGGTTAATTGAAGAATTCAGCGAAAATCTATCACATTTGTTCAATTTACGTCGCTCCTATTTCAGAGAGCGTATTGGGCTAAGCGGCATCTCAAAGCGCATGAAATGGCGAGTAAAATGCGCTATTAAACTTCTAGGATAAGGCAAACAGCGACCCGATTAGATCATTTTATATTACGGTTAATATAAGAATTCAGCGTAATTCTATCACATTTGTTCAAGTTACGTCGCTCCTACTTCAGATAGCGTACTGGGCTAGGTGGCATCTTAAAGCGCGTGGAATGGCGAGTAAGATGCACTACTAAACTTCTATGATAGGGCAATCAGAGAGCCGATTAGATCATTTTATATTTTGGTTAATATAAGAATTCAGCGTAATTCTATCAGATTTGTTCAACATACGTCGCTCCTATTTCAGATAGCGTATTGGACTAAGCGGCATCTCAAAGCGCATGAAATGGCGAGTAAAATGCACAATTAAACTTCTAGGATAACGCAAACAGAGCCGATTAGATCATTTTATATTACGGTAAATATAAGAATTCAGCGAAATTCAGTCACATTTGTTCAACTTACGTAGCTCCTATTTCAGATAGCGTAATGGGCTAGGCGGCAACTTAAAGCGCGTGGAATGCCGAGTAAAATGCACTATTAAACTTCTATAGTAGGGCAATCAGAGACCCGATTAGATCATTTTATATTTTGGTTAATATAAGAATTCAGCGAAATTCTATCACATTTGTTAAATTTACGTCGCTCCTATTTCAGATAGCTTATTGGGCTAAGCGGCATCTCAAAGCTCATGAAATGACGAGTGAAATGCACTATTAGACTTCTATGGTAGGGCAAACAGAGACCCGATTAGATCATTTTATATTATGGTTAATTTAAGAATTCAGCGAAATTCTATCACAATTTGTTCAATTTACGTCGCTCCTATTTCAGATAGCTGATTGGGCTAAGCGGCATCTCAAAGCGCATGAAATGACGAGTGAAATGCACTGTTAAACTTCTATGATAGGGCAATCAGAGAACCGATTAGATCATTTTATATTTTGTTTAATATAAGATTTCAGGGAAATTCTATCACATTTGTTCAATTTACCTCGCTCCTATTTCAGATAGCGTATTGGGCTAAGCGGCATCTCAAAGCGCATGAAATGGCGAATAAAATGCACTATTAAACTTCTAGGCTAGGGCGAACAGAGACCCGATTAGATCATTTTACATTATGGTTAATATAAGAATTCAGCGAAATTCTATCACATTTGTTCAGCTTACGTCGCTCCTATTTCAGATAGCGTATTGGGCTAAGCGGCATCTCAAAGCGCATGAAATGGCGAGTACAATGCACTATTAAACTTCTAGGGTAGGGCAAACAGAGACCCGATTAGATCATTTTATATTTTGGTTAATATAAGAATTCAGCGAAATTCTATCACATTTGTTCAATTTACGTCGCTCCTATTTCAGATACCGTATTGGGCTAAGCGGCATCTCAAAGAGCATGAAATGGGGAGTAAAATGCGCTATTAAACTTCTAGGATAATGCAAACAGAGACCCGATTAGATCATTTTAGATTATGGTTAATTTAAGAATTCAGCAAAATTCTATCACATTTGTTCAATTTACGTCGCTCCTATATCAGATAGCATACTGGGCTGGGCGGCATCTCAAAGCGCATGAAATGACGAGTGAAATGCACTATTAAACTTCTATGATAGGGCATTCAGAGACCCGATTAGATCATTTTACATTATGGTTAATTTAAGAATTCAGCGAAATTCTATCACATTTGTTCAATTTACGTCGCTCCTATTTCAGATAGCGTACTGGGCTAGGCGGCATCTTAGAGCGCGTGGAAGGGCGAGTAAAATGCACTACTAAACTTCTATGATAGGGCAATCAGAGACCCGATTAGATCATTTTATATTTTGTTTAATATAAGATTTCAGGGAAATTCTATCACATTTGTTCAATTTACGTCACTCATATTTCAGATAGCTTATTGGGCTAAGCGGCATCTCAAAGCGCATGAAATGGCGAGTAAAATGCACTATTAAACTTCTGGGGTAGGGCAAACAGAGACCCGATAAGATCATTTTATATTATGGTTAATTTAAGAATTCAGCGAAATTCTATCACATTTCTTCAATTTACGTCGCTCCTATTGCAGATAGCGTATTGGGCTATGCGGCATCTAAAAGCACATGCAATGGCGAGGTAAATCGACTATTAAACTTCTAGGGTAGGGCAAACAAATACCCGATTAAATCATTTTATATTATGGTTAATTGAAGAATCCAGCGTAATTCTATCACATTTGTCCAATTTACGTTGCTCCTATATCAGATAGCATACTGGGCTGGGCGGCATCTCAAAGCGCATGAAATGACGAGTGAAATGCACTATTAAACTTCTATGATAGGGCATTCAGAGACCCGATTATATCATTTTATATTATGGTTAATTTAAGAATTCAGCGAAATTCTATCACATTTGTTCAATTTACGTCGCTCCTATTTCAGATAGCGTACTGGGCTAGGCGGCATCTTCGAGCGCGTGGAAGGGCGAGTAAAATGCACTACTAAACTTCTATGATAGGGCAATCAGAGACCCGATTAGATCATTTTATATTTTGTTTAATATAAGATTTCAGGGAAATTCTATCACATTTGTTCAATTTACGTCACTCATATTTCAGATAGCTTATTGGGCTAAGCGGCATCTCAAAGCGCATGAAATGGCGAGTAAAATGCACTATTAAACTTCTGGGGTAGGGCAAACAGAGACCCGATAAGATCATTTTATATTATGGTTAATTTAAGAATTCAGCGAAATTCTATCACATTTGTTCAATTTACGTCGCTCCTATTGCAGATAGCGTATTGGGCTATGCGGCATCTAAAAGCACATGCAATGGCGAGGTAAATCGACTATTAAACTTCTAGGGTAGGGCAAACAAATACCCGATTAAATCATTTTATATTATGGTTAATTGAAGAATCCAGCGTAATTCTATCACATTCGTTCAATTTACGTCGCTCCTATTTCAGATAGCGTATTGGGCCAAGCGGCATCTCAAAGCGCATGAAATGGCGAGTATAATGCACTGTTAAACTTCTAGGATAAGGCAAACAGAGACCCGATTAGATCATTTTATTTTACGGTTAATATAAGAATTCGGCGTAATTCTATCACATTCGTTCAACTTACGTCGCTCCTATTTCAGATAGCGTACTGGGCTAGGTGGCATCTTAAAGCGCGTGGAATGGCGAGTAAGATGCACTACTAAACTTCTATGATAGGGCAATCAGAGACCCGATAAGATCATTTTATATTTTGTTTAATATCAGATTTCAGGGAAATTGTATCACATTTGTTCAATTTACGTCGCTCCTATTTCAGATAGCGTATTCGGCTAAGCGGCATCTCAAAGCGCATGAAATGGCGAATAAAATGCACTATTAAACTTCTAGGCTAGGGCGAACAGAGACCCGAACAGATCAGTTTACATTATGGTTAATAAAAGAATTCAGCGAAATTCTATCACATTCGTTCAACTTACGTCGCTCCTATTTCAGATAGCGTATTGGGCTAAGCGGCATCACAAAGCGCATGAAATGGCGAGTAAAACGCACTATTAAACTTCTAGGGTAGAGAAAACAGAGACCCGATTAGATCATTTTACATTATGGTTTATAAATGAATTCACTGAAATTCTATCACATTTGTTCATTTTGCGTCGCTCCTATTTCAGATAGCTTATTGGGCTAAGCGGCATCTCAAAGCGCATGAAATGAAGAGTGAAATGCACTATTAGACTTCTATGGTGGGGCGAACAGAGACCCGATTAGACCATTTTATATTTGGTTTAATATAAGATTTCAGCGAAATTCTATCACATTTGTTCAATTTACGTCGCTCCTATTTCAGATAGCGTATTGGGCAAAGCGGCATCTCAAAGCGCATGAAATTACGAGTGAAATGCACTATTAGACTTCTATGGTGGGGCGAACAGAGACCCGATTAGACCATTTTATATTTGGTTTAATATAAGATTTCAGCGAAATTCTATCACATTTGTTCAATTAACGTCGCTCCTATTTCAGATAGCGTATTGGGCTAAGCGGCATCTTAAAGCGCGTGGAATGGTGAGCAAAATACACTATTAAACTTCAATGATAGGGCAATCAGAGACCCGATTAGACCATTTTATATTTGGTTTAATATAAGATTTCAGCGAAATTCTATCACATTTGTTCAATTTACGTCGCTCCTATTTCAGATAGCGTATTGGGCAAAGCGGCATCTCAAAGCGCATGAAATGACGAGTGAAATGCACTATTAGACTTCTATGGTGGGGCGAACAGAGTCCCGATTAGATCATTTTACATTAAGGTTAATAAAAGAATTCAGCGAAATTCTATCACATTTGTGCTATTTACATCGCTCCTATTTCAGATAGCGTATTGGGCTAAGCGGCATCTCAAAGCGCATGAAGTGACGAGTAAAATGCACTATTAAACTTCTAGGGTAGGGCAAACAGTGACCCGATTAGATCATTTGATATTATGGTTAACATAAGAATTCAGCGGATTTTTATCACATTTGTTCAATTTACGTCGTTCCTATTTCAGATAGCGTACTGGGCTAGGCGGCACCTTAAAGCGCGTGGAGTGGCGAGTAAAATGCGCTATTAAACGTCTATGATAGGGCAATCAGAGAACCGATTAGATCATTTTATATTATGGTTAATTTAAGAATTCAGCGAAATTCTATCACATTTGTTCAATTTACGTGGCTACTATTTCAGAAAGCGTATTCGGCTAAGTGGCATCTCAAAGCGCATTAAATGTCGAATAAAATGCACTATTAAACTTCTAGGCTAGGGCGAACAGAGACCCGATTAGATCATTTTACATTATGGTTAATAAAAGAATTCAGCGAAATTCTATCACATTTGTTCAATTTACGTCGCTCCTATTTCAGATAGCATATTGGGCTAAGCGGCACCTCAAAGCGCATGAAATGGCGAATAAAATGCACTGTTAAACTTCTAGGCTAGGGCGAACAGAGACCCGATTAGATCATTTTACATTATGGTTAATAAAAGAGTTCAGCGAAATTCTATCACATTTGTGCAATTTACATCGCTCCCATTTCAGATAGCGTATTGGGCTCAGCGGCATCTGAATGCGCATGAAATGACGAGTGAAATGCACTATTAAACTTCTAGGGCAGGGCGAACAAACACCCGATTAGATCATTTTACATTAAGGTTAATATAAGAATTCAGCGAAATTCTATCACATTTGTTCAATTTACGTCGCTCCTATTTCAGATAGCGTATTGGGCTAAGCGGCATCTCAACGCGCATGAAATGGCGAGTAAAATGCACTATTAAACTTCTAGGGTAGGGAAAACAGAGACCCGATTAGATCATTTTACATTATGGTTAATAAATGAATTCACTGAAATTCTATCACATTTGTTCAATTTACGTCGCTCCTATTTCAGACAGCGTATTGGGCTAAGCGGCATGTCAAAGCGCATGAAATGACGAGTAAAATGCACTATTAAACTTCTAGGGTAGGGCAAACAGAGACCCGATTAGATCATTTTATATTATGGTTAATAAACGAATTCAGCGAAATTCTATCACATTTGTTCAATTTACGTCGCTCCAGTTTCAGATAGCCTACTGGGTTAGGCGGCATCTTAACGCGCGTGGAATGACGAGTAAAATGCACTGTTAACCTTCTATGATAGGGCAATCAGAGAGCCGATTAGATCATTTTATATTTTGGTTAATATAAGAATTCAGCGAAATACTATCACATTTGTTTAATTTACGTCGCTCCTATTTCAGATAGCGTATTGGGGTAAGCGGCATCTCAAAGCGCATGAATTGAAGAGTGAAAGGCACTATTAAACTTCTAGGGTAGGGCAAACAGAGACCCGATTAGATCATTTTACATTAAGGTTAATATAAGAATTCAGGGAAATTCTATCACATTTGTTCAATTTACGTCACTCGTATTTCAGACAGCGTATTGGGCTAAGCGGCGTCTCAAAGCGCATGAAATGGCGAGCAAAATGCACTATTAAACTTCTAGGGTAGGGCAAACAGAGACCCGATTAGATCATTTTATATTTTGGTTAATATAAGAATTCAGCGAAATTCTATCACATTTGTTCAATTTACGTTACTCCTATTTCAGATAGCGTATTGGGCTAAGAGGCATCTCAAATCGCATGAAATGGCGAGTAAAATGCACTATTAAACTTCTATGGTAAGGCAAACAGAGACCCGATTAGATCATTTTATATTATGGTTAATTTAAGATGTCAGCAAAATTCTATCACATTTGTTCAATTTTCGTCGCTCCAATTTCAGATAGCGTACTGTGCTAGGCGGCATCTTAAAGCGCGTGGATAGGCGAGCAAAATGCACTATTAAGCTTCTATGATAGGGCAATCAGAGACCCGACTAGATCATTTTATATTTTGGTTAATATAAGAATTCAGCGAAATTCTATCACATTTGTTAAATTTACGTCGCTCCTATTTCAGATAGCTTATTGGGCTAAGCGGCATCTCAAAGCTCATGAAATGACGAGTGAAATGCACTATTAGACTTCTATGGTAGGGCAAACAGAGACCCGATTAGATCATTTTATATTATGGTTAATTTAAGAATTCAGCGAAATTCTATCACAATTTGTTCAATTTACGTCGCTCCTATTTCAGATAGCTGATTGGGCTAAGCGGCATCTCAAAGCGCATGAAATGACGAGTGAAATGCACTGTTAAACTTCTATGATAGGGCAATCAGAGAACCGATTAGATCATTTTATATTTTGTTTAATATAAGATTTCAGGGAAATTCTATCACATTTGTTCAATTTACCTCGCTCCTATTTCAGATAGCGTATTGGGCTAAGCGGCATCTCAAAGCGCATGAAATGGCGAATAAAATGCACTATTAAACTTCTAGGCTAGGGCGAACAGAGACCCGATTAGATCATTTTACATTATGGTTAATAGAAGAATTCAGCGAAATTCTATCACATTTGTTCAACTTACGTCGCTCCTATTTCAGATAGCGTATTGGGCTAAGCGGCATCTCAAAGCGCATGAAATGGCGAGTACAATGCACTATTAAACTTCTAGGGTAGGGCAAACAGAGACCCGATTAGATCATTTTATATTTTGGTTAATATAAGAATTCAGCGAAATTCTATCACATTTGTTCAATTTACGTCGCTCCTATTTCAGATACCGTATTGGGCTAAGCGGCATCTCAAAGAGCATGAAATGGGGAGTAAAATGCGCTATTAAACTTCTAGGATAATGCAAACAGAGACCCGATTAGATCATTTTAGATTATGGTTAATTTAAGAATTCAGCAAAATTCTATCACATTTGTTCAATTTACGTCGCTCCTATATCAGATAGCATACTGGGCTGGGCGGCATCTCAAAGCGCATGAAATGACGAGTGAAATGCACTATTAAACTTCTATGATAGGGCATTCAGAGACCCGATTAGATCATTTTACATTATGGTTAATTTAAGAATTCAGCGAAATTCTATCACATTTGTTCAATTTACGTCGCTCCTATTTCAGATAGCGTACTGGGCTAGGCGGCATCTTAGAGCGCGTGGAAGGGCGAGTAAAATGCACTACTAAACTTCTATGATAGAGCAATCAGAGACCCGATTAGTTCATTTTATATTTTGTTTAATATAAGATTTCAGGGAAATTCTATCACATTTGTTCAATTTACGTCACTCATATTTCAGATAGCTTATTGGGCTAAGCGGCATCTCAAAGCGCATGAAATGGCGAGTAAAATGCACTATTAAACTTCTGGGGTAGGGCAAACAGAGACCCGATAAGATCATTTTATATTATGGTTAATTTAAGAATTCAGCGAAATTCTATCACATTTCTTCAATTTACGTCGCTCCTATTGCAGATAGCGTATTGGGCTATGCGGCATCTCAAAGCACATGCAATGGCGAGGTAAATCGACTATTAAACTTCTAGGGTAGGGCAAACAAATACCCGATTAAATCATTTTATATTATGGTTAATTGAAGAATCCAGCGTAATTCTATCACATTTGTCCAATTTACGTCGCTCCTATATCAGATAGCATACTGGGCTGGGCGGCATCTCAAAGCGCATGAAATGACGAGTAAAATGCACTATTAAACTTCTATGATAGGGCATTCAGAGACCCGATTAGATCATTTTACATTATGGTTAATTTAAGAATTCAGCGAAATTCTATCACATTTGTTCAATTTACGTCGCTCCTATTTCAGATAGCGTACTGGGCTAGGCGGCATCTTCGAGCGCGTGGAAGGGCGAGTAAAATGCACTACTAAACTTCTATGATAGGGCAATCAGAGACCCGATTAGATCATTTTATATTTTGTTTAATATAAGATTTCAGGGAAATTCTATCACATTTGTTCAATTTACGTCACTCATATTTCAGATAGCTTATTGGGCTAAGCGGCATCTCAAAGCGCATGAAATGGCGAGTAAAATGCACTATTAAACTTCTGGGGTAGGGCAAACAGAGACCCGATAAGATCATTTTATATTATGGTTAATTTAAGAATTCAGCGAAATTCTATCACATTTCTTCAATTTACGTCGCTCCTATTGCAGATAGCGTATTGGGCTATGCGGCATCTCAAAGCACATGCAATGGCGAGGTAAATCGACTATTAAACTTCTAGGGTAGGGCAAACAAATACCCGATTAAATCATTTTATATTATGGTTAATTGAAGAATCCAGCGTAATTCTATCACATTCGTTCAATTTACGTCGCTCCTATTTCAGATAGCGTATTGGGCCAAGCGGCATCTCAAAGCGCATGAAATGGCGAGTATAATGCACTGTTAAACTTCTAGGATAAGGCAAACAGAGACCCGATTAGATCATTTTATTTTACGGTTAATATAAGAATTCGGCGTAATTCTATCACATTCGTTCAACTTACGTCGCTCCTATTTCAGATAGCGTACTGGGCTAGGTGGCATCTTAAAGCGCGTGGAATGGCGAGTAAGATGCACTACTAAACTTCTATGATAGGGCAATCAGAGACCCGATTAGATCATTTTATATTTTGTTTAATATCAGATTTCAGGGAAATTGTATCACATTTGTTCAATTTACGTCGCTCCTATTTCAGATAGCGTATTCGGCTAAGCGGCATCTCAAAGCGCATGAAATGGCGAATAAAATGCACTATTAAACTTCTAGGCTAGGGCGAACAGAGACCCGAACAGATCAGTTTACATTATGGTTAATAAAAGAATTCAGCGAAATTCTATCACATTCGTTCAACTTACGTCGCTCCTATTTCAGATAGCGTATTGGGCTAAGCGGCATCTCAAAGCGCATGAAATGGCGAGTAAAATGCACTATTAAACTTCTAGGGTAGAGAAAACAGAGACCCGATTAGATCATTTTACATTATGGTTTATAAATGAATTCACTGAAATTCTATCACATTTGTTCATTTTGCGTCGCTCCTATTTCAGATAGCTTATTGAGCTAAGCGGCATCTCAAAGCGCATGAAATGAAGAGTGAAAGGCACTATTAGACTTCTATGGTGGGGCGAACAGAGACCCGATTAGACCATTTTATATTTGGTTTAATATAAGATTTCAGCGAAATTCTATCACATTTGTTCAATTTACGTCGCTCCTATTTCAGATAGCGTATTGGGCAAAGCGGCATCTCAAAGCGCATGAAATTACGAGTGAAATGCACTATTAGACTTCTATGGTGGGGCGAACAGAGACCCGATTAGACCATTTTATATTTGGTTTAATATAAGATTTCAGCGAAATTCTATCACATTTGTTCAATTTACGTCGCTCCTATTTCAGATAGCGTATTGGGCTAAGCGGCATCTTAAAGCGCGTGGAATGGTGAGCAAAATGCACTATTAAACTTCAATGATAGGGCAATCAGAGACCCGATTAGACCATTTTATATTTGGTTTAATATAAGATTTCAGCGAAATTCTATCACATTTGTTCAATTTACGTCGCTCCTATTTCAGATAGCGTATTGGGCAAAGCGGCATCTCAAAGCGCATGAAATGACGAGTGAAATGCACTATTAGACTTCTATGGTGGGGCGAACAGAGTCCCGATTAGATCATTTTACATTAAGGTTAATAAAAGAATTCAGCGAAATTCTATCACATTTGTGCTATTTACATCGCTCCTATTTCAGATAGCGTATTGGGCTAAGCGGCATCTCAAAGCGCATGAAATGACGAGTAAAATGCACTATTAAACTTCTAGGGTAGGGCAAACAGTGACCCGATTAGATCATTTGATATTATGGTTAACATAAGAATTCAGCGGATTTTTATCACATTTGTTCAATTTACGTCGTTCCTATTTCAGATAGCGTACTGGGCTAGGCGGCACCTTAAAGCGCGTGGAGTGGCGAGTAAAATGCGCTATTAAACGTCTATGATAGGGCAATCAGAGAACCGATTAGATCATTTTATATTATGGTTAATTTAAGAATTCAGCGAAATTCTATCACATTTGTTCAATTTACGTGGCTACTATTTCAGAAAGCGTATTCGGCTAAGTGGCATCTCAAAGCGCATTAAATGTCGAATAAAATGCACTATTAAACTTCTAGGCTAGGGCGAACAGAGACCCGATTAGATCATTTTACATTATGGTTAATAAAAGAATTCAGCAAAATTCTATCACATTTGTTCAATTTACGTCGCTCCTATTTCAGATAGCGTATTGGGCTAAGCGGCACCTCAAAGCGCATGAAATGGCGAATAAAATGCACTGTTAAACTTCTAGGCTAGGGCGAACAGAGACCCGATTAGATCATTTTACATTATGGTTAATAAAAGAGTTCAGCGAAATTCTATCACATTTGTGCAATTTACATCGCTCCCATTTCAGATAGCGTATTGGGCTCAGCGGCATCTGAATGCGCATGAAATGACGAGTGAAATGCACTATTAAACTTCTAGGGCAGGGCGAACAAACACCCGATTAGATCATTTTACATTAAGGTTAATATAAGAATTCAGCGAAATTCTATCACATTTGTTCAATTTACGTCGCTCCTATTTCAGATAGCGTATTGGGCTAAGCGGCATCTCAACGCGCATGAAATGGCGAGTAAAATGCACTATTAAACTTCTAGGGTAGGGCAAACAGAGACCCGATTAGATCATTTTACATTATGGTTAATAAATGAATTCACTGAAATTCTATCACATTTGTTCAATTTACGTCGCTCCTATTTCAGACAGCGTATTGGGCTAAGCGGCATGTCAAAGCGCATGAAATGACGAGTAAAATGCACTATTAAACTTCTAGGGTAGGGCAAACAGAGACCCGATTAGATCATTTTATATTATGGTTAATTTAAGAATTCAGCGAAATTCTATCACATTTGTTCAATTTACGTCGCTCCAGTTTCAGATAGCCTACTGGGCTAGGCGGCATCTTAACGCGCGTGGAATGACGAGTAAAATGCACTGTTAACCTTCTATGATAGGGCAATCAGAGAGCCGATTAGATCATTTTATATTTTGGTTAATATAAGAATTCAGCGAAATACTATCACATTTGTTCAATTTACGTCGCTCCTATTTCAGATAGCGTATTGGGGTAAGCGGCATCTCAAAGCGCATGAATTGAAGAGTGAAAGGCACTATTAAACTTCTAGGGTAGGGCAAACAGAGACCCGATTAGATCATTTTACATTAAGGTTAATATAAGAATTCAGGGAAATTCTATCACATTTGTTCAATTTACGTCACTCGTATTTCAGACAGCGTATTGGGCTAAGCGGCGTCTCAAAGCGCATGAAATGGCGAGCAAAATGCACTATTAAACTTCTAGGGTAGGGCAAACAGAGACCCGATTAGATCATTTTATATTTTGGTTAATATAAGAATTCAGCGAAATTCTATCACATTTGTTCAATTTACGTTACTCCTATTTCAGATAGCGTATTGGGCTAAGAGGCATCTCAAATCGCATGAAATGGCGAGTAAAATGCACTATTAAACTTCTATGGTAAGGCAAACAGAGACCCGATTAGATCATTTTATATTATGGTTAATTTAAGATGTCAGCAAAATTCTATCACATTTGTTCAATTTTCGTCGCTCCAATTTCAGATAGCGTACTGTGCTAGGCGGCATCTTAAAGCGCGTGGATAGGCGAGCAAAATGCACTATTAAGCTTCTATGATAGGGCAATCAGAGACCCGACTAGATCATTTTATATTTTGGTTAATATAAGAATTCAGCGAAATTCTATCACATTTGTTCAATTTACGTCGCTCCTATTTCAGATAGCTTATTGGGCTAAGCGGCATCTCAAAGCGCATGAAATGACGAGTGCAATGCACTATTAAACTTCGAGGGTAGGGCTAACAAAGACCCGATTAGATCATTTTACATTAAGATTAATATAAGAATTCAGCGAAATTCTATCACATTCGTTCAATTTACGTCGCTCATATTTCAGATAGCGTATTGGGCTAAGCGGCATCTGAAAGCGCACGAAATGGCGAGTAAAATGCACTATTAAACTTCTAGGGTAGGGCAAACAGAGACCCGATTAGATCATTTGAAATTAGGGTTAATATAAGAATTCAGCGAAATTCTATCACATTTGTTCAACTTACGTCGCTCCTATTTGAGATAGCGTACTGGGCTAGGCGGCATCTTAAAGCGCGTGGAAAGGCGAGTAAAATGCACTACTAAAATTCTATGATACGGCAATCAGAGAGCCGATTAGATCATTTTATATTTTGGTTAATATAACGATTCAGCGAAATTCTATCACATTTGTTCAACTTACGTCGCTGATATTTCAGATAGCGTATTGGGCTAAGCGGCATCTCAAAGCGCAAGAAATGGCGAGTAAAATGCACTATTAAACTTCTAGGGTAGGGCAAACAGACACCCGATTAGATCATTTTACATTATGGTTAATAAATGAATTCACAGAAATTCTATCACATTTGTTCAATTTACGTCGCTCCTATTTCAGATAGCGTATTGGGCAAAACGGCATCTCAAAGCGCATGAAATGGCGAATAAAATGCACTGTTAAACTTCTAGGCTAGGGCGAACAGAGACCCGATTAGATCATTTTACATTATGGTTAATAAAAGAGTTCAGCGAAATTCTATCACATTTGTGCAATTTACATCGCTCCTATTTCAGATAGCGTATTGGGCTCAGCGGCATCTGAATGCGCATGGAATGACGAGTGAAATGCACTATTAAACATATAGGGTAAAGCAAACAGATACCCGATTAGATCATTTTATATTACGGTTATTATAAGAATTTAGCGTAATTCTATCACATTTGTGCAATTTACATCGCTCCTATTTCAGGTAGCGTATTGGGCTAAGCGGCATCTCATGGCGCATGAAATGACGAGTAAAATGCACTATTAAACTTCTGGGGTAGGGCAAACAGAGACCCGTTTAGATCATTTTATGTTATTGTTAATTTAAGAATTCAGCGAAATTCTATCACATTTGTTCAATTTACGTCGCTCCTATTTCAGATAGCGTATTGGGCTATGCGGCATCTCAAAGCACATGCAATGGCGAGTAAAATGCACTATTAAACTGCTAGGGTAGGGCAAACAGAGACCCGATTCGATCATTTTATATTACGGTTAATATAATATTTCAGGGAAATTCTATCACATTTGTTCAATTTACGTCGCTCCCATTTCAGATAGCGTACTGGGCTAGGCGGCATCTAAAAGCGCATGAAATGGCGAGTATAATGCACTATTAAACTTCTAGAATAAGGCAAAGAGAGACCCGATTAGATCATTTTATATTACGGTTAATATAAGAATTCAGCGTAATTCTATCACATTTGTTCAACTTACGTCGCTCCCATTTCAGATAGCGTACTGGGCTAGGCGGCATCTTAAAGCGCGTGGAATGGCGAGTAAAATGCACTACTAAACTTCTATGAAAGGGCAATCAGAGACCCGATTAGATCATTTTATATTTTGTTTAATATAAGATTTCAGGGAAATTCTATCACATTTGTTCAATTTACGTCGCTCCTATTTCAGATAGCGTATTGGGCTAAGCGGCATCTAAAAGCGCATGAAATGGCGAGTATAATGCACTATTAAACTTCTAGGATAAGGCAAACAGAGACCCGATTAGATCATTTTATATTACGGTTAATATAAGAATGCAGCGTAATTCAATCACATTTGTTCGACTTACGTCGCTCCTATTTCAGATAGCGTATTGGGCTAAGCGGCATCTTAAAGCGCGTGGAATGGCGAGTAAAATGCACCATTAAACTTCTAGGGTAGGGCGAACAGAGTCCCGATTAGATCATTTTTCATTAAGATTAATATAAGAATTCAGCGAAATTCTATCATGTTTGTTCAATTTACGTCGCTCATATTTCAGATAGCGTATTGGGATAAGCGGCATGTCAAAGCGGAAGAAATGTCGAGTAAAATGCACTAATAAACTTCTAGGGTAGGGCACACAGAGACCCGATTAGATCATTTTACATTAAGGTTAATACAAGAATTCAGGGAAATTCTATCACATTTGTTCAATTTACGTCGCTCCTATTTCAGATAGCGTATTGGGCTAAGCGGCATCTTAAAGCGGGTGGAATGGCGAGTAAAATGCACTATTAAACTTCTAGGGTAGGGCAAACAGAGACCCGATTAGATCATTTTATAATATGGTTAACTTAAGATTTCAGCGAAATTCTATCACATTTGTTCAATTTACGTCGCACCTATTTCAGATAGCTTATTGGGCTAAGCGGCATCTCAAAGCGCATGAAATGACGAGTGAAATGCTCTGTTAAACTTCTAGGGTAGGGCAAACAGAGACCCGATTAGATCAATTTATATGTTGGTTAATATAAGAATTCAGCGAAATTCTATCACATTTGTTCAATTTACGTTGCTCCTATTTCAGATAGCCTATTGGGCTAAGCGGCATCTCAAAGCGCATGAAATGACGAGTGAAATGCACTATTAGACTTCTATGGTAGGGCGAACAGAGGCCCGATTAGATCATTTTACATTAAGGTTAATATAAGAATTCAGGGAAATTCTTTCACATTTTTCAATTTACGTGACTCCTATTTCAGATAGCGTATTGTGGTATGCGGCTTCTCAAAGCGCATGAAATGGCGAGTAAAATGCACTATTAAACTTCTAGGGTAGGGCAAACAAAAACCCGATTAGATCATTTTATATTACGGTTAATATAAGATTTCAGGGAAATTCTATCACATTTGTTCAATTTACGTCGCTCCTATTTCAGATAGCGTATTGGGCTATGCGGCATCTCAAAGCGCATGAAATGGCGAGTAAAATGTGTTATTAAACTTCTTGGGTTGGGCAAACAGAGACCCGATTAGATCATTTTATATTATGGTTAATTTAAGAACTCAGCGAAATTCTATCACATTTGTTCAATTTACGTCGCTCCTATTTCAGATGGCTTATTGGGCAAAGCGGCATCTCAAAGCGCATGAAATGGCGAGTAAAATGCACAATTAAACTTCTAGGGTAGGGCAAACAGAGACCCGATTAGATCATTTTATGTTATGGTTAATTTAAGAATTCAGCAAAACTCTATCACATTTGTTCAATTTACGTCGCTCCTATTTCAGATAGCGTACTGGGCTAGGCGGCAACTAAAAGCGCGTGGAATGGCGAGTAAAATGCACTATTAAACTTCTATGATAGGGCAATCAGTGACCCGATTAGATAATTTTATATTATAGTTAATTTAAGAATTCAGTGAAATTCTATCACATCTGTTCAACTTACGTCGCTCCCATTTCAGATAGCGTACTGGGCTAGGCGGCATCTTAAAGCGCGTGGAATGGCGAGTAAAATGCACTACTAAACTTCTATGAAAGGGCAATCAGAGACCCGATTAGATCATTTTATATTTTGTTTAATATAAGATTTCAGGGAAATTCTATCACATTCGTTCAATTTAGGTCGCTCCTATTTCAGATAGCGTATTGGGCTAAGCGGCATCTCAAAGCGCATGAAATGGCGAGTAAAATGCACTATTAAACTTCTAGGGTAGGGCAAACAGAGACCCGATTAGATCATTTTATAATATGGTTAACTTAAGAATTCAGCAAAATTCTATCACATTTGTTCAATTTACGTCGCTCCTATTTCAGATAGCTTATTGGGCTAAGCGGCATCTCAAAGCGCATTAAATGACGAGTGAAATGCACTATTGAACTTCTAGGGTAGGGCGAACAGAGACCCGATTAGCTCATTTTACATTAAGGTTAATATAAGAATTCAGCGAAATTCTATCACATTCGTTCAATTTACGTCGCTCTTATTTCAGATAGCGTATTAGGCTAAGCAGCATCTCAAATCGCATGAAATGGCGAGTACAATGCACTATTAAGCTTCTAGGGTAAGGCAAACAGAGACCCGATTAGATCATTTTATATTAAGGTTAATTTAAGAATTCAGCGAAATTCTATCACATTTGTTCAATTTACGTCGCTCCAGTTTCAGATAGCCTACTGGGCTAGGCGGCATCTTAACGCGCGTGGAATGACGAGTAAAATGCACTGTTAACCTTCTATGATAGGGCAATCAGAGAGCCGATTAGATCATTTTATATTTTGGTTAATATAAGCATTCAGCGAAATACTATCACATTTGTTTAATTTACGTCGCTCCTATTTCAGATAGCGTATTGGGGTAAGCGGCATCTCAAAGCGCATGAATTAGAGTGAAAGGCACTATTAAACTTCTAGGGTAGGGCAAACAGAGACCCGATTAGATCATTTTACATTAAGGTTAATATAAGAATTCAGGGAAATTCTATCACATTTGTTCAATTTACGTCACTCGTATTTCAGACAGCGTATTGGGCTAAGCGGCGTCTCAAAGCGCATGAAATGGCGAGTAAAATGCACTATTAAACTTCTAGGGTAGGGCAAACAGAGACCCGATTAGATCATTTTATATTTTGGTTAATATAAGAATTCAGCGAAATTCTATCACATTTGTTCAATTTACGTTACTCCTATTTCAGATAGCGTATTGGGCTAAGAGGCATCTCAAATCGCATGAAATGGCGAGTAAAATGCACTATTAAACTTCTATGGTAAGGCAAACAGAGACCCGATTAGATCATTTTATATTATGGTTAATTTAAGATGTCAGCAAAATTCAATCACATTTGTTCAATTTTCGTCGCTCCAATTTCAGATAGCGT
>CAKAJE020000984.1:0-98237 GCA_916610135.2 Macropis europaea | reverse complement strand
TTTACGTCGCTCCTATTTCAGATAGCGTACTGGGCTAGGCGGCATCTCAAAGCGCATGAAATGGCGAGTAAAATGCACTATTATACTTCTAGTGTAGGGCAATCAGAGACCCGATTAGATCATTTTATATTATGCTTAATTTAAGAATTCAGCAAAATTCTATCACATTTGTTCAATTTACGTAGTTCCTATTTCAGATAGCATACTGGGCTAGGCGGTATCTTAAAGCGCGCGGAATGGCGAGTAAAATGCACTATTAAATTTCTATGATAGGGCAATCAGAGACCCGATTAGATCATTTTATATTTTGGTTAATATAAGAATTCAGCGAAATTCTATCACATTTGTTCAATTTACGTCGCTCCTATTTCATATAGCTTATTGGGCTAAGCGGCATCTCAAAGCGCATGAAATGACGAGTGAAATGCACTATTAAACTTCTAGGGTAGGGCGAACAGAGACCAGATTAGATCATTTTACATTAAGGTTAATATAAGAATTCAGCGTAATTCTGTCACATTTGTTCAACTTGCGTAGCTCCTGTTTCAGATTGCGCACTGGGCTAGGCGGCATCTTAAAGCGCGTAGAATGGCGAGTAAAATGCACTATTAAACTTCTATGATAGGGCAATCAGAGACCCGATTAGATCATTTTGTATTTTGGTTAATATAAGAATTCAGCGAAATTCTATCACATTTGTTCAATTTACGTCGCTCCTATTTCAGATAGCGTATTGGGCTAAGCGGCATCTCAAAGCGCATGGATTGACGAGTGAAATGCTCTATTAAACTTCTGGGGTAGGGCGAACAGAAACCCGAATAGATTATTTTATATTACGGTTAATATAAGAATTCACGGAAATTCTATCACATTTGTTCAATTTACGTCGCTCCTATTCCAGATAGCCTATTGGGCTAAGCGGCATCTCAAAGCGCATGAAATGGCGAGTAAAATGCCCTATTAAACTTCTAGGATAAGGCAAACAGAGACCCGATTAGATCATTTTATATTACGGTTAATATAAGAATTCAGTGAAATTCTAACACATTTGTTCAATTTACGTCGCTCCTATTTCAGATAGCGAACTGGTTAGGCTGCATCATAAAGCGCGAGGAATGGCGAGTAAAATGCACTATTACACTTCTAGGATAAGGCAAACAGAGACCCGATTAGATCATTTCATATTACGGTTAATATAAGAATTCAGTGAAATTCTATCACATTTGTTCAATTTACGTCGCTCCTATTTCAGTTAGCGTATTGGGCTAAGCAGCATCTCAAAGTGCATGAAATGGCGGGTAAAATGCACTATTAAACTTCTAGGGTAGGGCAAACAGAGACCCGATTAGATCATTTTATATAATGGTTAATTTAAGAATTCAGCAAAATTCTATCACATTTGTTCAATTTACGTCGCTCCTATTTCAGACAGCGTATTGGGCTAAGCGGAATCTCAAAGCGCATGGAATGTCGAATAAAATGCACTATTAAACTTCTTGGCTAGGGCGAACAGAGAGCTGATTAAATCATTTTACATTATGGTTAATAAAAGATTTCAGCGAAATTCTATCACATTTGTACAATTTACGTCGCTCCTATTTCAGATAGCGTATTGGGCTAAGCGGCATCACAAAGCGCATGAAATGGCGAGTAAAATGCACTATTAAACTTCTAGGGTAGGGCAAACAGAGACGCGATAAGATCATTTTATATTACGGCAACTATAAGAATTCAGCGTAATTCTGTCACATTTGTTCAACTTACGTAGCTCCTATTTCAGATAGCGTACTGGGCTAGGCGGCAACTTAAAGCGCGTGGAATGGCGAGTAAAATGCACCATTAAACTTCTATGGTAGGGCAAACAGAGACCCGATTAGATCATTTTATATTATGGTTCATTTAAGAATTCTGCAAAATTCTATCACATTTGTTCAATTTACGTCGCTCCTATTTCAGATAGCATATTGGGCTAAGCGGCACCTCAAAGCGCATGATATGGCGAGTGAAATGCAATATTAAACTTCGAGGGTAGGGCAAACAGAGACCCGATTAGATCATTTTTTATTATGGTCAATTTAAGAATTCAGCATAATTCTTTCTCATTTCTTCAATTTACGTCGCTCCTATTTCAGATAGCTTATTGGGCTTAGCGGCATCTCAAAGCGCATGAAGTGACGAGTGAAATGCACAATTAAACTTCTAGGGTAGGGCAAACAGAGACCCGATTAGCTCATTTTATATTATGGTTAATCTAAGAATTCAGCGAAATTCTATCACATTTGTTCAATTTACGTCGCTCCTATTTCAGATAGCGTACTGGGCTAGGCGGCTTCTTAAAGCGCGTGGAAGGGTGAGTAAAATGCACTACTAATCTTCCATGATAGGGCAATCAGAGACCCGATTTGATCATTTGACATTTTGTTTAACATAAGATTTCAGGGACATTCTATCACATTTGTTCAATTTACGTCGCTCCTATATCAGATAGCTTATTGGGCTTAGCGGCATCTGAAAGCGCATGAAATGGCGAGTGAAATGCACTATTAAACTTCTAGGGTAGGGCAAACAAAGACCCGATTAAATGATTTTATATTATGGTTAATTTAAGAATTCAGCGAAATTCTATCACATTTGTTCAATTTACGTCGCTCCTATTTCAGATAGCGTACTGTGCTAGGCGGCATCTTAAAGCGCGTGGAAAGGCGAGTAAAATGCACTATTAAACTTCTATGATAGGGCAATCAGAGACCCGATTAGATCATTTAATATTTTGGTTAATATAAGAATTCAGCGTAATGCTATCACATTTGTTAAATTTACGTCGCTCCTACTACAGACAGCTTATTGGGCTTAGCGGTATCTCAAAGCGCATGAAATGACGAGTGAAATGCACTATTAAACTTCTAGGCTAGGGCGAACAGAGACCCGATTAGATCATTTTACATTATGGTTAATAAAAGAATTCAGCGAAATTCTATCACATTTGTTCCTCTTACGTCGCTCGTATTTCAGATAGCGTATTGGGCTAAGCGGCATCTCAAAGCGCATGGATTGACGAGTGAAATGCTCTATTAAACTTCTGGGGTAGGGCGAACAGAAACCCGAATAGATCATTTTATATTACGGTTAATATAAGAATTCAGCGTAATTCTATCACATTTGTTCAACTTACGTCGCTCCTCTTTCAGATAGCGTACTGGGCTAGGCGGCATCTTAAAGCGCGTGGAATGGCGAGTAAAATGCACTATTAAACTTCTATGATAGGGCTATCAGAGCCCCGATTAGATCATTTTATATTTTGGTTAATATAAGAATTCAGCGAAATTCTATCACATTTGTTCAATTTACGTCGCTCCTATTTCAGATAGCGTACTGGGCTAAGCGGCATCTCAAAGCGCATGAAATGGCGAGTAAAATGCACTATTAAACTTCTAGGATAAGGCAAACAGAGACCCGATTAGATCATTTTATATTGCGGATAATATAAGAATTCAGCGTAACTCTGTCACATTTGTTCAACTTACGTGGCTCCTATTTCAGATAGCGTCCTGGGCTAGGCGGCATCTTAAAGCGCGTGGAATGGCGAGTAAAATGCACTATTATACTTCTATGATAGGGCAATCAGAGACCCGATTAGATCATTTTATGTTTTGGTTAATATAAGAATTCAGCGAAATTCTATCACATTTGTTCAATTTACGTCGCTCCTATTTCAGATAGCGTATTGGGCTAAGCGGCATCTCAAAGCGCATGGATTGACGAGTGAAATGCTCTATTAAACTTCTGGGGTAGGGCGAACAGAAACACGAATAGATCATTTTATATTACGGTTAATATAAGAATTCAGCGTAATTCTATCACATTTGTTCAACTTACGTCGCTCCTCTTTCAGATAGCGTACTGGGCTAGGCGGCATCTCAAAGCGCATGAAATGGCGAGTAAAATGCACTATTATACTTCTAGTGTAGGGCAATCAGAGACCCGATTAGATCATTTTATATTATGCTTAATTTAAGAATTCAGCAGAATTCTATCACATTTGTTCCATTTACGTAGTTCCTATTTCAGATAGCATACTGGGCTAGGCGGTATCTTAAAGCGCGCGGAATGGCGAGTAAAATGCACTATTAAACTTCTATGATAGGGCAATCAGAGACCCGATTAGATCATTTTATATTTTGGTTAATATAAGAATTCAGCGAAATTCTATCACATTTGTTCAATTTACGTCGCTCCTATTTCAGATAGCTTATTGGGCTAAGCGGCATCTCAAAGCGCATGAAATGACGAGTGAAATGCACTATTAAACTTCTAGGGTAGGGCGAACAGAGACCAGATTAGATCATTTTACATTAAGGTTAATATAAGAATTCAGCGTAATTCTGTCACATTTGTTCAACTTACGTAGCTCCTGTTTCAGATAGCGTACTGGGCTACGCGGCATCTTAAAGCGCGTAGAATGGCGAGTAAAATGCACTATTAAACTTCTATGACAGGGCAATCAGAGACCCGATTAGATCATTTTGTATTTTGGTTAATATAAGAATTCAGCGAAATTCTATCACATTTGTTCAATTTACGTCGCTCCTATTTCAGATAGCGTATTGGGCTAAGAGGCATCTCAAAGCGCATGGATTGACGAGTGAAATGCTCTATTAAACTTCTGGGGTAGGGCGAACAGAAACCCGAATAGATTATTTTATATTACGGTTAATATAAGAATTCACGGAAATTCTATCACATTTGTTCAATTTACGTCGCTCCTATTCCAGATAGCGTATTGGGCTAAGCGGCATCTCAAAGCGCATGAAATGGCGAGTAAAATGCCCTATTAAACTTCTAGGATAAGGCAAACAGAGACCCGATTAGATCATTTTATATTACGGTTAATATAAGAATTCAGTGAAATTCTAACACATTTGTTCAATTTACGTCGCTCCTATTTCAGATAGCGAACTGGGCTAGGCTGCATCATAAAGCGCGAGGAATGGCGAGTAAAATGCACTATTACACTTCTAGGATAAGGCAAACAGAGACCCGATTAGATCATTTCATATTACGGTTAATATAAGAATTCAGTGAAATTCTATCACATTTGTTCAATTTACGTCGCTCCTATTTCAGTTAGCGTATTGGGCTAAGCAGCATCTCAAAGTGCATGAATTGGCGGGTAAAATGCACTATTAAACTTCTAGGGTAGGGCAAACAGAGACCCGATTAGATCATTTTATATAATGGTTAATTTAAGAATTCAGCAAAATTCTATCACATTTGTTCAATTTACGTCGCTCCTATTTCAGATAGCGTATTGGGCTAAGCGGCAACTCAAAGCGCATGAAATGGCGAGTAAAATGCACTATTAAACTTCTATGCTAGGGCAATCAGAGACCCGATTAGATCATTTTATATTTTGTTTAATATGAGATTTCAGGGAAATTCTATCACATTTGTTCAATTTACGTCGCTCCTATTTCAGATAGCGTACTGGGCTAGGCGGCTTCTTAAAGCGCGTGGAAGGGTGAGTAAAATGCACTACTAATCTTCCATGATAGGGCAATCAGAGACCCGATTAGATCATTTGACATTTTGTTTAACATAAGATTTCAGGGACATTCTATCACATTTGTTTAATTTACGTCGCTGCTATTTCAGATAGCGTATTGGGCTAAGCGGCATCTCAAAGCGCATGAAATGGCGAATAAAATGCACTATTAAACTTCTAGGCGAGGGCGAACAGAGACCCGATTAGATCATTTTACATTTTGGTTAATAAAAGAATTCAGCGAAATTCTATCACATTTGCTCAATTTACGTCGCTCCTATTACAGATAGCTTATTGTGCTTAGCGGCATCTCAAAGCGCATGAAGTGACGAGTGAAATGCACTATTAAACTTCTAGGGTAGGGCAAACAGACACCCGATTAGATCATTTTATATTATGGTTAATTTAAGAATTCAGGAAAATTCTATCACATTTGTTCAATTTACGTCGCTCCTATTTCAGATAGCGTATTGGGCTAAGCGGCAACTCAAAGCGCATAAAATGGCGAGTAAAATGCACTATTAAACTTCTATGCTAGGGCAATCAGAGACCCGATTAGATCATTTTATATTTTGTTTAATATGAGATTTCAGGGAAATTCTATCACATTTGTTCAATTTACGTCGCTCCTATTTCAGATAGCGTACTGGGCTAGGCGGCATCTTAAAGCGCGTGGAAAGCCGAGTAAAATGCACTATTAAACTTCTATGATAGGGCAATCAGAGACCCGATTAGATCATTTTATATTACGGTTAATATAAGAATTCAGCGTAATTCTATCACATTTGTTCAACTTACGTCGCTGCTATTTCAGATAGCGTACTGGGCTAGGCTGCATCTTAAAGCGCGTGGAATGGCGAGTAAAATGCACTACTAAACTACTATGATAGGGCAATCAGAGACCCGATTAGGTCATTTTATATTTTGGTTAATATAAGAATTCAGCGAAATTCTATCACATTTGTTCAATTTACGTCGCTCCTATTTCAGATAGCGTACTGGGCTAGGCGGCTTCTTAAAGCGCGTGGAAGGGTGAGTAAAATGCAGTACTAATCTTCCATGATAGGGCAATCAGAGACCCGATTAGATCATTTGACATTTTGTTTAACATAAGATTTCAGGGACATTCTATCACATTTGTTTAATTTACGTCGCTGCTATTTCAGATAGCGTATTGGGCTAAGCGGCATCTCAAAGCGCATGAAATGGCGAATAAAATGCACTATTAAACTTCTAGGCGAGGGCGAACAGAGACCCGATTAGATCATTTTACATTTTGGTTAATAAAAGAATTCAGCGAAATTCTATCACATTTGCTCAATTTACGTCGCTCCTATTACAGATAGCTTATTGTGCTTAGCGGCATCTCAAAGCGCATGAAGTGACGAGTGAAATGCACTATTAAACTTCTAGGGTAGGGCAAACAGACACCCGATTAGATCATTTTATATTATGGTTAATTTAAGAATTCAGGAAAATTCTATCACATTTGTTCAATTTACGTCGCTCCTATTTCAGATAGCGTATTGGGCTAAGCGGCAACTCAAAGCGCATGAAATGGCGAGTAAAATGCACTATTAAACTTCTATGCTAGGGCAATCAGAGACCCGATTAGATCATTTTATATTTTGTTTAATATGAGATTTCAGGGAAATTCTATCACATTTGTTCAATTTACGTCGCTCCTATTTCAGATAGCGTACTGGGCTAGGCGGCATCTTAAAGCGCGTGGAAAGCCGAGTAAAATGCACTATTAAACTTCTATGATAGGGCAATCAGAGACCCGATTAGATCATTTTATATTACGGTTAATATAAGAATTCAGCGTAATTCTATCACATTTGTTCAACTTACGTCGCTGCTATTTCAGATAGCGTACTGGGCTAGGCTGCATCTTAAAGCGCGTGGAATGGCGAGTAAAATGCACTACTAAACTACTATGATAGGGCAATCAGAGACCCGATTAGGTCATTTTATATTTTGGTTAATATAAGAATTCAGCGGAATTCTATCACATTTGTTCAATTTACGTCGCTCCTATTAAAGATAGCGTATTTGGCTAAGCGGCATCTGAAAGCGCATGAAATGGCGAGTAAAATGCACTATTAAACTTCTAGGGTAGGGCAAACAGAGACCGGATTAGATCATTTTATATTGTGGTTAATTTAAGAATTCAGCGAAATTCTATCACATTTGTTCAATTTACGTCGCTACTATTTCAGATAGCGTATTGTGCTAAGCGGCATCTCAAAGCGCATGAAATGGCGAGTATAATGCACTATTAAACTTCTAGAATAAGGCAAACAGAGACCCGATTAGATCATTTGATATTTTGTTTAATATAAGATTTCAGGGAAATTCTATCACATTTGTTCAATTTACGTCGCTCCTATTCCAGATAGCGTACTGGGCTAGGCGGCATCTTAAAGCGCGTGGAAAGGCGAGTAAAATGCACTATTAAACTTCTATGATAGGGCAATCAGAGACCCGATTAGATCATTTTATATTACGGTTAATATAAGAATTCAGCGAAATTCTATCACCTTTGTTCAATTTACGTCGCTCCTAATACAGATAGCTTATTGTGCTTAGCGGCATCTCAAAGCGCATGAAGTGACGAGTGAAATGCACTATTAAACTTCTAGGGTTGGTCGAAGAAAGACCCGATTAGATCATTTTGCATTAAGGTTAATATAAGGATTCAGGGAAATTCTATCACATTTGTTAAATTTACGTCGCTCCTATTTCAGATAGCGTATTGGGCTAAGCGGCATCTCAAAGCGCATGAAATAGCGAATAAAATGAGCTATTAAACTTCTAGGCTAGGGCGAACAGAGACCCGATTAGATCATTTTACATTATGGTTAATAAAAGAATTCAGCGAAATTCTATCACATTTGTTCAACTTACGTCGCTCCTATTGCAGATAGCGTATTGGGCTAAGTGGCATCTCAAAGCGCATGAAATGGCGAGTAAAATGCACTATTAAACTTCTATGATAGGGCAATCAGAGACCCGATTAGATCATTTGATATTTTGTTTAATAAAAGAATTCAGCGAAATTCTATCACATTTGTTCAACTTACGTCGCTGATATTTCAGATAGCGTATTGGGCTATGCGGCATCGCAAAGCGCAAGAAATGGCGAGTAAAATGCACTCTTAAACTTCTATGATAGGGCAATCAGAGACCCGATTAGATCATTTTACATTTTGTTTAATATAAGATTTTAGGGACATTCTATCACATTTGTTTAATTTACGTCGCTGCTATTTCAGATAGCGTATTGGGCTAAGCGGCATCTCAAAGCGCATGAAATGGCGAATAAAATGAGCTATTAAACTTCTAGGCTAGGGCGAACAGAGACCCGATTAGATCATTTTACATTATGGTTAATAAAAGAATTCAGCGAAATTCTATCACATTTGCTCAATTTACGTCGCTCCTATTACAGATAGCTTATTGTGCTTAGCGGCATCTCAAAGCGCATGAAGTGACGAGTGAAATGCACTATTAAACTTCTAGGGTAGAGCAAACAGAGACCCGATTAGATCATTTTATATTATGGTTAATTTAAGAATTCAGCAAAATTCTATCACATTTGTTCAATTTACGTCGTTCCTATTTCAGATAGCGTATTGGGCTAAGCGGCATCTCAAAGCGCATGAAATGGCGAATAAAATGAGCTATTAAACTTCTAGGCTAGGGCGAACAGAGACCCGATTTGATCATTTTACATTATGGTTAATAAAAGAATTCAGCGAAATTCTATCACATTTGTTCAACTTACGTCGCTCCTATTGCAGATAGCGTATTGGGCTAAGTGGCATCTCAAAGCGCATGAAATGGCGAGTAAAATGCACTATTAAACTTCTATGATAGGGCAATCAGAGACCCGATTAGATCATTTTATATTTTGTTTAATAAAAGAAATCAGCGAAATTCTATCACATTTGTTCAACTTACGTCGCTGATATTTCAGATAGCGTATTGGGCTATGCGGCATCGCAAAGCGCAAGAAATGGCGAGTAAAATGCACTCTTAAGCTTCTATGATAGGGCAATCAGAGACCCGATTAGATCATTTTACATTTTGTTTAATATAAGATTTCAGGGACATTCTATCACATTTGCTCAATTTACGTCGCTCCTATTACAGATAGCTTATTGTGCTTAGCGGCATCTCAAAGCGCATGAAGTGACGAGTGAAATGCACTATTAAACTTCTAGGGTAGAGCAAACAGAGACCCGATTAGATCATTTTATATTATGGTTAATTTAAGAATTCAGCAAAATTCTATCACATTTGTTCAATTTACGTCGTTCCTATTTCAGATAGCGTCCTGGGCTAAGCGGCATCTAATAGCGCATGAAATGGCGAGTATAATGCACTATTAAACTTCTAGGATAAGGCAAACAGAGACCCGATTAGATCATTTTATGTTACGGTTAATATAAGAATTCAGCGTAATTCTATCACATTTGTTCAAGTTACGTCGCTCCTATTTCTGATAGCGTACTGGGCTAGGCGGCATCTTAAAGCGCGTGGAATGGCGAGTAAAATGCACTACTAAACTTCTATGATAGGGCAATCAGGCACTCGATTAGATCATTTTATATTTTGTTTAGTATAAGATTTCAGGGAAATTCTATTTCATTTGTTCAATTTACGTCGCTCCTATTTCAGATATCGTACTGGGCTAGGTGGCATCTTAAAGCGCGTGGAATGGCAAGTAAAATGCACTACTAAACTACTATGATAGGGCAATCAGAGACCCGATTAGGTCATTTTATATTTTGGTTAATATAAGAATTCAGCGAAATTCTATCACATTTGCTCAATTTACATCGCTCCTATTACAGATAGCTTAATGTGCTTAGCGGCAGCTCAAAGCGCATGAAGTGACGAGTGAAATGCACTATTAAACTTCTAGGGTAGGGCAAACAGAGACCCGATTCGATCATTTTATATTATGGTTGATTTAAGAATTCAGCAAAATTCTATCACATTTGTTCAATTTACGTCGCTCCTATTCCAGATAGCGTACTGGGCTAGGCGGCATCCTAAAGCGCGCGGAATGGCGAGTAAAATGCACTATTAAACTTCTATGCTAGGGCAATCAGAGACCCGATTAGATCATTTTATATTACGGTTAATATAAGAATTCAGCGTAATTCTATCACATTTGTTCAACTTACGTCGCTGCTATTTCAGATAGCGTACTGGGCTAGGCTGCATCTTAAAGCGCGTGGAATGGCGAGTAAAATGCACTACTAAACTACTATGATAGGGCAATCAGAGACCCGATTAGGTCATTTTATATTTTGGTTAATATAAGAATTCAGCGAAATTCTATCACATTTGTTCAATTTACGTCGCTCCTATTACAGGTAGCTTATTGTGCTTAGCGGCATCTCAAAGCGCATGAAGTGACGAGTGAAATGCACTATTAAACTTCTAGGGTTGGTCGAAGAAAGACCCGATTAGACCATTTTACATTAAGGTTAATATAAGAATTCAGGGAAATTCTAGCACATTTGTTCAATTTACGTCGCTCCTATTTCAGATAGCGTATTGGGCTAAGCGGCATCTCAAAGCGCATGAAATGGGGAATGAAATGAGCTATTAAACTTCTAGGCTAGGGCGAACAGAGACCCGATTAGATCATTTTACATTATGGTTAATAAAAGGATTCAGCGAAATTCTATCACATTTGTTCAAGTTACTTCGCTCCTATTGCAGATAGCGTATTGGGCTAAGTGGCATCTCAAAGCGCATGAAATGGCGAGTATAATGCACTATTAAACTTCTAGAATAAGGCAAACAGAGACCCGATTAGATCATTTTATATTATGGTTAATTTAAGAATTCAGAAAAATTCTATCACATTTGTTCAACTTACGTCGCTCCTATTTCAGATAGCGTACAGGGCTAGGCGGCATCTTAAAGCGCGTGGAAGGGCGAGTAAAATGCACTACTAAACTTCTAGGGTAGGGCCAACAGAGACCCGATTAGATCATTTTATGTTATGGTTAATTTAAGAATTCAGCAAAATTCTATCACATTTGTTCAATTTACGTCGCTCCTATTTCAGATAGCGTACTGGGCTAGGCGGCATCTTAAAGCGCGTGGAAAGGCGAGTAAAATGCACTATTAAACTTCTATGATAGGGCAATCAGAGACCCGATTAGATCATTTAATATTTTGGTTAATATAAGAATTCAGCGTAATGCTATCACATTTGTTAAATTTACGTCGCTCCTATTACAGACAGCTTATTGGGCTTAGCGGTATCTCAAAGCGCATCACTCGTATAATGCACTATTAAACTTCTAGAATAAGGCAAACAGAGACCCGATTAGATCATTTTATATTACGGTTAATATAAGAATGCAGCGTAATTCTATCACATTAGTTCAATTTACGTCGTTCCTATTTCAGATAGCGTACTGGGCTAGGCGGCATCTTAAAGCGCGTGGAAGGGCGAGTAAAATGCACTATTAAACTTCTATGATGGGGCAATCAGAGACCCGATTAGTTAATATAAGAATTCAGCGAAATTCTCTCACATTTGTTCAATTTACGTCGCTGATATTTCAGATAGCGTATTGGGCTAAGCGGCATCTCAAAGCGCAAGAAATGTCGAGTAAAATGCACTATTAAACTTCTAGGGTAGGGCAAACAGAGACCCGATTAGATCATTTTATATTATGGTTAATTTAAGAATTCAGCAAAATTCTATAACATTTGTTCAATTTACGCCGTTCCTATGCCAGATGGCGTACTAGGCTAGGCGGCATCTTAAAGCGCGTGGAATGGCGAGTAAAATGAACTATAAAACTTCTGTGATAGGGCAATCAAAGACCCGATTAGATCATTTTATATTTTGGTTAATATAAGAATTCAGCCAAATTCTATCACATTTGTTCAATTTACGTCGCTCCTATTTCAGATAGCGTACTGGGGTAGGCGGAATCTGAAAGCGCGTGGAATGGCGAGTACAATGCACTATTAAACTTCTATGATAGGGCAATCAGAGACCTGATTCGATCATTTTATATTTTGGTTAATATAAGAATTGAGGGAAATTCTATCACATTTGTTCAATTTACGTCGCTCCTATTTCAGATAGCGTACTGGGCTAGGCGGAATCTTAAAGCGCGTGGAATGGCGAGTAAAATGCACTATTAAACTTCTATGATAGGGCAATCAGAGACCCAATTAGATCATTTTATATTTTGTTTAATATAAGATTTCAGGGAAATTCTCTCACATTTGTTCAATTTACGTCGCTCCTATTTCAGATAGCTTATTGGGCTTAGCGGCATCTGAAAGCGCATGAAATGGCGAGTAAAATGCACTATTAAACTTCGAGGGTAGGGCAAACAAAGACCCGATTAAATCATTTTATATTATGGTTAATTTAAGAATTCAGCGAAATTCTATCACATTTGTTCAATTTACGTCGCTACTATTTCAGATAGCGTATTGGGCTAAGCGGCATCTCAAAGCTCATGAAATGGCGAGTATAATGCACTATTAAACTTCTAGAATAAGGCAAACAGAGACCCGATTAGATCATTTTATATTACGGTTAATATAAGAATTCAGCGTAATTCTATCACATTTGTTCAACTTACGTCGCTCCTCTTTCAGATAGCGTACTGGGCTAGGCGGCATCTTAAAGCGCGTGGAATGGCGAGTAAAATGCACTATTAAACTTCTATGATAGGGGTATCAGAGACCCGATTAGATCATTTCATATTTTGGTTAATATAAGAATTCAGTGAAATTCTAACACATTTGTTCAATTTACGTCGCTCCTATTTCAGATAGCGTACTGGGCTAGGCTGCATCATAAAGCGCGTGGAATGGCGAGTAAAATGCACTATTAAACTTCAAGGGTAGGGCAAACAGAGACCCGATTAGATCATTTTATATTATGGTTAATTTAAGAATTCAGAAAAATTCTATCACATTTGTTCAATTTACGTCGTTCCTATTTCAGATAGCGTATTGGGCTATGCGGCATCTCAAAGCGCATGAAATGAGGAGTAAAATGCACTATTAAACTTCTAGGGTAGGGCAAACAGAGACCCGATTAGATCATTTTATATTACGGTTAATATAAGAATTCAGCGTAATTCTATCACATTTGTTCAACTTACGTCGCTCCTATTTTAGATAGCGTATTGGGCTAAGCGTCATTTCAATGCGTATGAAATGGCGAGTAAAATGCACTGTTAAACTTCTATGATAGGGCAATCAGAGACCCGATTAGATCATTTTATATTTTGGTTAATATAAGAATTCACCGAAATTCTATCACATTTGTTCAATTTACGTCGCTCCTATTTCAGACAGCGTATTGGGCTAAGCGGCATCTCAAAGCGCATGAAATGGCGAGTAAAATGCACTATTGAACTTCTATGATAGGGCAATCAGAGACCTGATTAGATCATTTTATATTTTGGTTAATATAAGAATTCAGCGAAATTGTATCACTTTTGTTTAATTTACGTCGCTCCTATTTCAGATAGCGCAATGGGCTAAGCGGCATCTCAAAGCGCATGAAATGACGAGTGAAATGCACTATTAGACTTCGATGGTAGGGCGAACAGAGACCCGATTAGATCATTTTACATTAAGGTTAATATAAGAATTCAGGGAAATTCTATCACATTTGTTCCATTTACGTCGGTCCTATTTCAGATAGCGTATTGGGCTAAGCGGCATCTCAAAGCCCATGAAATGGCGATTAAAATGCACTATTAAACTTCTACGGTAAGGCAAACAGATACCCGATTAGATCATTTTATATTACGGTTAATATAAGAATTCAGCGTAATTCTATCACATTTGTTCAACTTACGTCGCTCCTATTTCAGATAGCGTACAGGGCTAGGCTGCATCTTAAAGCGCGTGGAAGGGCGAGTAAAATGCACTACTAAACTTCTAGGGTAGGGCCAACAGAGACCCGATTAGATCATTTTATGTTATGGTTAATTTAAGAATTCAGCAAAATTCTATCACATTTGTTCAATTTACGTCGCTCCTATTTCAGATAGCGTACTGGGCTAGGCGGCATCTTAAAGCGCGTGGAAGGGTGAGTAAAATGCACTACTAATCTTCCATGATAGGGCAATCAGAGACCCGATTAGATCATTTTATATTTTGTTTTATATAAGATTTCAGGGAAATTCTATCACATTTGTTCAATTTACGTCGCTCCTATTACAGATAGCATATTGGGCTAAGCGGCACCTCAAAGCGCATGAAATGGCGAGTGAAGTGCAATATTAAACTTCTAGGGTAGGGCAAACAGAGACCCGATTAGATCATTTTATATTACGGTCAATTTAAGAATTCAGCATAATTCTTTCTCATTTCTTCAATTTACGTCGCTCCTATTTCAGATAGCTTATTGGTCTTAGCGGCATCTCGAAGCGCATGAAATGACAAGTGAAATGCACTATTAAACTTCTAGGGTAGGGCAAATAGAGACCCGATTAGGTCATTTTATATTATGGTTAATGTAAGAATTCAGCGAAATTCTATCACATTTGTTCAATTTACGTCGCTTCTATTAAAGATAGCGTATTGGGCTAAGCGGCATCTGAAAGCGCATGAAATGGCGAGTAAAATGCACTATTAACCTTCTAGGCTAGGGCAAACAGAGACCCGATTAGATCATTTTATATTATGATTAATTTAAGAAGTCAGCAAAATTCTATCACATTTGTTCAATTTACGTCGTTCCTATTTCAGATAGCGTACTGGGCTAGGCGGCATCTTAAAGCGCGTGGAAAGGCGAGTAAAATGCACTACTAAACTACTATGATAGAGCAATCAGAGACCCGATTAGGTCATTTTATATTTTGGTTAATATAAGAATTCAGCGGAATTCTATCACATTTGTTCAATTTACGTCGCTCCTATTAAAGATAGCGTATTGGGCTAAGCGGCATCTGAAAGCGCATGAAATGGCGAGTAAAATGCACTATTAAACTTCTAGGGTAGGGCAATCAGAGACCGGATTAGATCATTTTATATTATGGTTAATTTAAGAATTCAGCGAAATTCTATCACATTTGTACAATTTACGTCGCTACTATTTCAGATAGCGTATTGGGCTAAGCGGCATCTCAAAGCGCATGAAATGGCGAGTATAATGCACTATTAAACTTCTAGAATAAGGCAAACAGAGACCCGATTAGATCATTTTATATTACTGTTAATATAAGAATGCAGCGTAATTCTATCACATTTGTTCAATTTACGTCGTTCCTATTTCAGATAGCGTACTGGGCTAGGCGGCATCTTAAAGCGCGTGGAAAGGCGAGTAAAATGCACTATTAAACTTCTATGATGGGGCAATCAGAGACCCGATTAGATCATTTTATATTTTGTTTAATATAAAATTTCAGGGAAATTCTGTCACATTTGTTCAATTTACGTCGCTCCTATTTCAGATAGCTTATTGGGCTTAGCAGCATCTGAAAGCGCATGAAATGGCGAGTAAAATGCACTATTAAACTTCTAGGGTAGGGCAAACAAAGACCCGATTAAATGATTTTATATTATGGTTAATTTAAGAATTCAGCGAAATTCTATCACATTTGTTCAATTTACGTCGCTCCTATTTCAGATAGCGTACTGTGCTAGGCGGCATCTTAAAGCGCGTGGAAAGGCGAGTAAAATGCACTATTAAACTTCTATGATAGGGCAATCAGAGACCCGATTAGATCATTTAATATTTTGGTTAATATAAGAATTCAGCGTAATGCTATCACATTTGTTAAATTTACGTCGCTCCTATTACAGACAGCTTATTGGGCTTAGCGGTATCTCAAAGCGCATGAAATGACGAGTGAAATGCACTATTAAACTTCTAGGCTAGGGCGAACAGAGACCCGATTAGATCATTTTACATTATGGTTAATAAAAGAATTCAGCGAAATTCTATCACATTTGTTCCTCTTACGTCGCTCGTATTTCAGATAGCGTATTGGGCTACGCGGCATCTCAAAGCGCATGAAATGGCGAGTAAAATGCACTATTAAACTTCTATGATAGGGCAATCAGAGACCCGATTAGATCATTTTATATTACGGTTAATATAAGAATTCAGCGTAATTCTATCACATTTGTTCAACTTTCGTCGCTCCTATTTCAGATAGCGCACTGGGCTAGGCGGTATCTTAAAGCGCGTGGAATGGCGAGTAAAATGCACTACTAAACTACTATGATAGTGCAATCAGAGACCCGATTAGGTCATTTTATATTTTGGTTAATATAAGAATTCAGCGGAATTCTATCACATTTGTTCAATTTACGTCGCTCCTATTATAGATAGCGTATTTGGCTAAGCGGCATCTGAAAGCGCATGAAATGGCGAGTAAAATGCACTATTAAACTTCTAGGGTAGGGCAAACAGAGACCGGATTAGATCATTTTATATTGTGGTTAATTTAAGAATTCAGCGAAATTCTATCACATTTGTTCAATTTACGTCGCTACTATTTCAGATAGCGTATTGTGCTAAGCGGCATCTCAAAGCGCATGAAATGGCGAGTATAATGCACTATTAAACTTCTAGAATAAGGCAAACAGAGACCCGATTAGATCATTTGATATTTTGTTTAATATAAGATTTCAGGGAAATTCTATCACATTTGTTCAATTTACGTCGCTCCTATTTCAGATAGCGTACTGGGCTAGGCGGCATCTTAAAGCGCGTGGAAAGGCGAGTAAAATGCACTATTAAACTTCTATGATAGGGCAATCAGAGACCCGATTAGATCATTTTATATTACGGTTAATATAAGAATTCAGCGAAATTCTATCACCTTTGTTCAATTTACGTCGCTCCTAATACAGATAGCTTATTGTGCTTAGCGGCATCTCAAAGCGCATGAAGTGACGAGTGAAATGCACTATTAAACTTCTAGGGTTGGTCGAAGAAAGACCCGATTAGATCATTTTACATTAAGGTTAATATAAGGATTCAGGGAAATTCTATCACATTTGTTCAATTTACGTCGCTCCTATTTCAGATAGCGTATTGGGCTAAGCGGCATCTCAAAGCGCATGAAATAGCGAATAAAATGAGCTATTAAACTTCTAGGCTAGGGCGGACAGAGACCCGATTAGATCATTTTACATTATGGTTAATAAAAGAATTCAGCGAAATTCTATCACATTTGTTCAACTTACGTCGCTCCTATTGCAGATAGCGTATTGGGCTAAGTGGCATCTCAAAGCGCATGAAATGGCGAGTAAAATGCACTATTAAACTTCTATGATAGGGCAATCAGAGACCCGATTAGATCATTTGATATTTTGTTTAATAAAAGAATTCAGCGAAATTCTATCACATTTGTTCAACTTACGTCGCTGATATTTCAGATAGCGTATTGGGCTATGCGGCATCGCAAAGCGCAAGAAATGGCGAGTAAAATGCACTCTTAAACTTCTATGATAGGGCAATCAGAGACCCGATTAGATCATTTTACATTTTGTTTAATATAAGATTTCAGGGACATTCTATCACATTTGTTTAATTTACGTCGCTGCTATTTCAGATAGCGTATTGGGCTAAGCGGCATCTCAAAGCGCATGAAATGGCGAATAAAATGAGCTATTAAACTTCTAGGCTAGGGCGAACAGAGACCCGATTAGATCATTTAACATTATGGTTAATAAAAGAATTCAGCGAAATTCTATCACATTTGCTCAATTTACGTCGCTCCTATTACAGATAGCTTATTGTGCTTAGCGGCATCTCAAAGCGCATGAAGTGACGAGTGAAATGCACTATTAAACTTCTAGGGTAGAGCAAACAGAGACCCGATTAGATCATTTTATATTATGGTTAATTTAAGAATTCAGCAAAATTCTATCACATTTGTTCAATTTACGTCGTTCCTATTTCAGATAGCGTCCTGGGCTAAGCGGCATCTAATAGCGCATGAAATTGCGAGTATAATGCACTATTAAACTTCTAGGATAAGGCAAACAGAGACCCGATTAGATCATTTTATGTTACGGTTAATATAAGAATTCAGCGTAATTCTATCACATTTGTTCAAGTTACGTCGCTCCTATTTCTGATAGCGTACTGGGGTAGGCGGCATCTTAAAGCGCGTGGAATGGCGAGTAAAATGCACTACTAAACTTCTATGATAGGGCAATCAGGCACTCGATTAGATCATTTTATATTTTGTTTAATATAAGATTTCAGGGAAATTCTATCTCATTTGTTCAATTTACGTCGCTCCTATTTCAGATAGCGTACTGGGCTAGGTGGCATCTTAAAGCGCTTGGAATGGTGAGTAAAATGCACTACTAAACTACTATGATAGGGCAATCAGAGACCCGATTAGGTCATTTTATATTTTGGTTAATATAAGAATTCAGCGACATTCTATCACATTTGTTCAATTTACGTCGCTCCTATTACAGATAGCTTATTGTGCTTAGCGGCATCTCAAAGCGCATGAAGTGACGAGTGAAGTGCACTATTAAACTTCTAGGGTTGGTCGAAGAAAGACCCAATTACATCATTTTACGTTAAGGTTAATATAAGAATTCAGGGAAATTCTATCACATTTGTTCAATTTGCGTCGCTCCTATTTCAGATAGCGTATTGGGCCAAGCGGCATCTCAAAGCGCATGAAATGGCGAATAAAATGAGCTATTAAACTTCTAGGCTAGGGCGAACAGAGACCCGATTAGATCATTTTACATTATGGTTAATAAAAGAATTCAGCGAAATTCTATCACATTTGTTCAACTTACGTCGCTCCTATTGCAGGTAGCGTATTGGGCTAAGTGGCATCTCAAAGCGCATGAAATGGCGAGTAAAACGAACTATTAAACTTCTATGATAGGGCAATCAGAGACCCGATTAGATCATTTTATATTACGGTTAACATAAGAATTCAGCGTAATTCTATCACATTTGTTCAACTTACGTCGCTGATATTTCAGATAGCGTATTGGGCTATGCGGCATCGCAAAGCGCAAGAAATGGCGAGTAAAATGCACTCTTAAACTTCTATGATAGGGCAATCGGAGACCCGATTAGATCATTTTACATTTTGTTTAATATAAGATTTCAGGGACATTCTATCACATTTGTTTAATTTACGTCGCTGCTATTTTGGATAGTGTATTGGGCTAAGCGGCATCTCAAAGCGCATGAAATGGCGAATAAAATGCACTATTAAACTTCTAGGCGAGGGCGAACAGAGACCCGATTAGATCATTTTACATTATGGTTAATAAAAGAATTCAGCGAAATTCTATCACATTTGTTCCTCTTACGTCGCTCGTATTTCAGATAGCGTATTGGGCTACGCGGCATCTCAAAGCGCATGAAATGGCGAATAAAATGCACTATTAAACTTCTAGGGTAGGGCAAACATAGTCCCGATAAGATCATTTTATATTATGGTTAATTTAAGAATTCAGCGAAATTCTATCACATTTGTTCAATTTACGTCGCTCCTATTTCAGATAGCGTATTGGGGTAAGCTGCATCTCAAAGCGCAAGACATGGCGAGTAAAATGCACTACTAAACTTCTAGGGTAGGCAAACAGAGACCCGATTAGATCATTTTATATTGCGGTTAATATAAGAATTCAGCGTAACTCTGTCACATTTGTTCAACTTACGTAGCTCCTATTTCAGATAGCGTCCTGGGCTAGGCGGCATCTTAAAGCGCGTGGAATGGCGAGTAAAATGCACTGTTAAACTTCTAGGATAAGGCAAACAGAGACCCGATTAGATCATTTTATATTACGGTTAATATAAGAATTCAGCGTAATTCTGTCACATTTGTTCAACATACGTAGCTCCTATTTCAGATAGCGTACTGGGCTAGGCGGCATCTTAAAGCGCGTGGAATGGCGAGTAAAATGCACTATTAAACTTCTATGATAAGGCAATCAGAGACCCGATTAGATCATTTTATATTTTGGTTAATATAAGAATTCAGCGAAATTCTATCACATTTGTTCAATTTGCGTCGCTCCTATTTCAGATAGCTTATTGGGCTAAGCGGCACCTCAAAGCGCATGAAATGGCGAGTGAAATGCACTATTAATCTTCTAGGGTAGGGCAATCAGAGACCCCATTAGATCATTTTATATTATGGTTAATTTAAGAATTCAGCGAAATTCTATCACATTTATTCAATTTACGTAGTTCCTGTTTCAGATAGCATACTGGGCTAGGCGGTATCTTAAAGCGCGCGGAATGGCGAGTAAAATGCACTATTAAACTTCTATGATAGGGCAATCAGAGACCCGATTCGATCATTTTATATTTTGGTTCATATAAGAATTCAGCGAAATTCTATCACATTTGTTCAATTTACGTCGCTCCTATTTCAGATAGCTTATTGGGCTAAGCAGCATCTCAAAGCGCATGAAACGACGAGTGAAATGCACTATTAAACTTCTAGGGTAGGGCGAACAGAGACCAGATTAGATCATTTTACATTAAGGTTAATATAAGAATTCAGCATAATTCTGTCACATTTGTTCAACTTACGTAGCTCCTATTTCAGATAGCGTACTGGGCTAGGCGGCATCTTAAAGCGCGTAGAATGGCGAGTAAAATGCACTATTAAACTTCTATGATAGGGCAATCAGAGACCCGATTAGATCATTTTGTATTTTGGTTAATATAAGAATTCAGCGAAATTCTATCACATTTGTTCAATTTACGTCGCTCCTATTTCAGATAGCGTATTGGGCTAAGCGGCATCTCAAAGCGCATGGATTGACGAGTGAAATGCTCTATTAAACTTCTGGGGTAGGGCGAACAGAAACCCGAATAGATCATTTTATATTACGGTTAATATAAGAATTCAGCGAAATTCTATCACATTTGTTCAATTTACGTCGCTCGTATTTCAGATAGCGTATTGGGCTAAGCGGCATCTCAATGCGCATGAAATGGCGAGTAACATACACTATTAAACTTCTAGGATAAGGCGAACAGAGACCCGATTAGATCATTTTATATTACGGTTAATATAAGAATTTAGCGTAATTCTATCACATTTGTTCAACTTACGTCGCTCCTCTTTCAGATAGCGTACTGGGCTGGGCGGCATCTTAAAGCGCGTGGAATGGCGAGTAAAATGCACTATTAAACTTCTATGATAGGGCTATCAGAGACCCGATTAGATCATTTTATATTTTGGTTAATATAAGAATTCAGCGAAATTCTATCACATTTGTTCAATTTACGTCGCTCATATTTCAGATAGCGTACTGGGCTAAGCGGCATCTCAAAGCGCATGAAATGGCGAGTAAAATGCACTATTAAACTTCTAGGATAAGGCAAACAGAGACCCGATTAGATCATTTTATATTGCGGTTAATATAAGAATTCAGCGTAATTCTATCACATTTGTTCAATTTACGTCGCTCCTATTTCAGATAGCTTATTGGGCTAAGCGGCATCTCAAAGCGCATAAAATGACGAGTGAAATGCACTATTAAACTTCTATGGTAGGGCGAACAAAGACCCGATTAGATCATTTTATATTATTGTTCATATAAGAATTCAGCGAAATTCTATCACATTTGTTCAATTTACGTCACTCCTCTTTCAGATAGCGTACTGGGCTAGGCGGCATCTTAAAGCGCGTGGAATGGCGAGTAAAATGCACTATTAAACTTCTATGATAGGGCTATCAGAGACCCGATTAGATCATTTTATGTTTTGGTTAATATAAGAATTCAGCGAAACTCTATCACATTTGTTCAATTTACGTCGCTCCTATTTCAGATAGCGTATTGGGGTAAGCTGCATCTCAAAGCGCAAGACATGGCGAGTAAAATGCACTATTAAACTTCTAGGGTAGGGCGAACAGAAACCCGAATAGATCATTTTATATTACGGTTAATATAAGAATTCAGCGAAATGCTATCACATTTGTTCAATTTACGTCGCTCCTATTTCAGATAGCGTATTGGGCTAAGCGGCATCTCAATGCGCATGAAATGGCGAGTAAAATGCACTATTAAACTTCTAGGATAAGGCAAACAGAGACCCGATTAGATCATTTTATATTGCGGTTAATATAAGGATTCAGCGTAATTCTGTCACATTTGTTCAACTTACGTAGCTCCTATTTCAGATAGCGTACTGGGCGAGGCGGCAACTTAAAGCGCGTGGAATGTCGAGTAAAATGCACTATCAAACTTCTATGATAGGGCAATCAGAGACCCGATTAGATCATTTTATATTTTGGTTAATATAAGAATTCAGCGAAATTCTATCACATTTGTTCAATTTACGTCGTTCCTATTTCAGATAGCGTATTGGGCTATGCGACATCTCAAAGCGCATGAAATGACGAGTAAAATGCACTATTAAACTTCTAGGGTAGGGCAAACAGAGACCCGATTAGATCATTTTATATTACGGTTAATATAAGAATTCAGCGTAATTCTATCACATTTGTTCAACTTACGTCGCTCCTATTTCAGATAGCGTAGTGGGCTAGGCGGCATCCCAAAGCGCGTGGAAGGGCGAGTAAAATGCACTACTAAACTTCTATGATAGGGCAATCAGAGACCCGATTACATCACATCATTTTATATTTTGGTTAATATAAGAATTCAGCGAAATTCTCTCACATTTGTTCAATTTACGTCGCTGGTATTTCAGATAGCGTATTGGGCTAAGCGGCATCTCAATGCGCATGAAATGGTGAGTAAAATGCACTATTAAACTTCTAGGATTAGGCAAACAGAGACCCGATTAGATGATTTTATATTTTGGTTAATATAAGAATTCAGCGAAATTCTATCAGATTTGTTCAATTTACGTCGCTCCTATTTCAGATAGCGTATTGGGAGTAGCGGCATCTCAAAGCGCATGAAAGGGCGAGTAAAATGCACTATCAAACTTCAAGGGTAGGGCAAACAGAGACCCGATTAGATCATTTTATATTATGGCTAATTTAAGAATTCAGCGAAATTCTATCACATTTGTTCAATTTACGTCGCTCCTACTGCAGATAGCGTATTGGGCTAAGCGGCATCTTAAAGCGCGTGGAATGGCGAGTAAAATTCACTATTAAACTTCTATGATAGGGCAATCAGAGACCCGATTAGATCATTTTATATTTTGGTTAATATAAGAATTCAGCGAAATTCTATCACATTTGGTCAATTTACGTCGCTCCTATTTCAGATAGCTTATTGGGCTAAGCGGCATCTCAAAGCGCATAAAATGACGAGTGAAATGCACTATTAAACTTCTAGGGTAGGGCGAACAAAGACCCGATTAGATCATTTTATATTATGGTTCATATAAGAATTCAGCGAAATTCTATCACATTTGTTCAATTTACGTCGCTCCTATTTCAGAAAGCTTATTGGGCTAAGCGGCATCTCAAGGCGCATGAAATGACGAGTGAAATGCACTATTAAACTTCTAGGGTAGGGCGAACAGAGACCAGATTAGATCATTTTACATTAAGGTTAATATAAGAATTCAGCGTAATTCTGTCACATTTGTTCAACTTCCGTAGCTCCTATTTCAGATAGCGTACTGGGCTAGGCGGCATCTTAAAGCGCGTAGAATGGCGAGTAAAATGCACTATTAAACTTCTATGATAGGGCAATCAGAGACCCGATTAGATCATTTTGTATTTTGGTTAATATAAGAATTCAGCGAAATTCTATCACATTTGTTCAATTTACGTCGCTCCTATTTCAGATAGCGTATTGGGCTAAGCGGCATCTCAAAGCGCATGGATTGACGAGTGAAATGCTCTATTCAACTTCTATGATAGGGCAATCAGAGACCCGATTAGATCATTTTATATTTTGTTTAATATAAGAATTCAGCGAAATTCTATCACATTTGTTCAATTTACGTCACTCCTATTTCAGATAGCGTATTGGGCTAGCGGCATCTCAAAGCGCGTGAAATGGCGAGTAAAATGCACTATTAAACTTCTAGGGTAGGGCGAACAGAGACCCCATTAGATCATTTTATATTATGGTTAATTTAAGAATTCAGCGAAATTCTATCACATTTGTTCAATTTACGTCGCTCCTATTTCAGATAGCGTATTGGGGTAAGCTGCATCTCAAAGCGCAAGACATGGCGAGTAAAATGCACTACTAAACTTCTAGGGTAGGCAAACAGAGACCCGATTAGATCATTTTATATTGCGGTTAATATAAGAATTCAGCGTAACTCTGTCACATTTGTTCAACTTACGTAGCTCCTATTTCAGATAGCGTCCTGGGCTAGGCGGCATCTTAAAGCGCGTGGAATGGCGAGTAAAATGCACTGTTAAACTTCTAGGATAAGGCAAACAGAGACCCGATTAGATCATTTTATATTACGGTTAATATAAGAATTCAGCGTAATTCTGTCACATTTGTTCAACATACGTAGCTCCTATTTCAGATAGCGTACTGGGCTAGGCGGCATCTTAAAGCGCGTGGAATGGCGAGTAAAATGCACTATTAAACTTCTATGATAGGGCAATCAGAGACCCGATTAGATCATTTTATATTTTGGTTAATATAAGAATTCAGCGAAATTCTATCACATTTGTTCAATTTGCGTCGCTCCTATTTCAGATAGCTTATTGGGCTAAGCGGCACCTCAAAGCGCATGAAATGGCGAGTGAAATGCACTATTAATCTTCTAGGGTAGGGCAATCAGAGACCCCATTAGATCATTTTATATTATGGTTAATTTAAGAATTCAGCGAAATTCTATCACATTTATTCAATTTACGTAGTTCCTGTTTCAGATAGCATACTGGGCTAGGCGGTATCTTAAAGCGCGCGGAATGGCGAGTAAAATGCACTATTAAACTTCTATGATAGGGCAATCAGAGACCCGATTCGATCATTTTATATTTTGGTTCATATAAGAATTCAGCGAAATTCTATCACATTTGTTCAATTTACGTCGCTCCTATTTCAGATAGCTTATTGGGCTAAGCAGCATCTCAAAGCGCATGAAACGACGAGTGAAATGCACTATTAAACTTCTAGGGTAGGGCGAACAGAGACCAGATTAGATCATTTTACATTAAGGTTAATATAAGAATTCAGCATAATTCTGTCACATTTGTTCAACTTACGTAGCTCCTATTTCAGATAGCGTACTGGGCTAGGCGGCATCTTAAAGCGCGTAGAATGGCGAGTAAAATGCACTATTAAACTTCTATGATAGGGCAATCAGAGACCCGATTAGATCATTTTGTATTTTGGTTAATATAAGAATTCAGCGAAATTCTATCACATTTGTTCAATTTACGTCGCTCCTATTTCAGATAGCGTATTGGGCTAAGCGGCATCTCAAAGCGCATGGATTGACGAGTGAAATGCTCTATTAAACTTCTGGGGTAGGGCGAACAGAAACCCGAATAGATCATTTTATATTACGGTTAATATAAGAATTCAGCGAAATTCTATCACATTTGTTCAATTTACGTCGCTCGTATTTCAGATAGCGTATTGGGCTAAGCGGCATCTCAATGCGCATGAAATGGCGAGTAACATACACTATTAAACTTCTAGGATAAGGCGAACAGAGACCCGATTAGATCATTTTATATTACGGTTAATATAAGAATTTAGCGTAATTCTATCACATTTGTTCAACTTACGTCGCTCCTCTTTCAGATAGCGTACTGGGCTGGGCGGCATCTTAAAGCGCGTGGAATGGCGAGTAAAATGCACTATTAAACTTCTATGATAGGGCTATCAGAGACCCGATTAGATCATTTTATATTTTGGTTAATATAAGAATTCAGCGAAATTCTATCACATTTGTTCAATTTACGTCGCTCATATTTCAGATAGCGTACTGGGCTAAGCGGCATCTCAAAGCGCATGAAATGGCGAGTAAAATGCACTATTAAACTTCTAGGATAAGGCAAACAGAGACCCGATTAGATCATTTTATATTGCGGTTAATATAAGAATTCAGCGTAATTCTATCACATTTGTTCAATTTACGTCGCTCCTATTTCAGATAGCTTATTGGGGCTAAGCGGCATCTCAAAGCGCATAAAATGACGAGTGAAATGCACTATTAAACTTCTAGGGTAGGGCGAACAAAGACCCGATTAGATCATTTTATATTATTGTTCATATAAGAATTCAGCGAAATTCTATCACATTTGTTCAATTTACGTCACTCCTCTTTCAGATAGCGTACTGGGCTAGGCGGCATCTTAAAGCGCGTGGAATGGCGAGTAAAATGCACTATTAAACTTCTATGATAGGGCTATCAGAGACCCGATTAGATCATTTTATGTTTTGGTTAATATAAGAATTCAGCGAAACTCTATCACATTTGTTCAATTTACGTCGCTCCTATTTCAGATAGCGTATTGGGGTAAGCTGCATCTCAAAGCGCAAGACATGGCGAGTAAAATGCACTATTAAACTTCTAGGGTAGGGCGAACAGAAACCCGAATAGATCATTTTATATTACGGTTAATATAAGAATTCAGCGAAATGCTATCACATTTGTTCAATTTACGTCGCTCCTATTTCAGATAGCGTATTGGGCTAAGCGGCATCTCAATGCGCATGAAATGGCGAGTAAAATGCACTATTAAACTTCTAGGATAAGGCAAACAGAGACCCGATTAGATCATTTTATATTGCGGTTAATATAAGGATTCAGCGTAATTCTGTCACATTTGTTCAACTTACGTAGCTCCTATTTCAGATAGCGTACTGGGCGAGGCGGCAACTTAAAGCGCGTGGAATGTCGAGTAAAATGCACTATCAAACTTCTATGATAGGGCAATCAGAGACCCGATTAGATCATTTTATATTTTGGTTAATATAAGAATTCAGCGAAATTCTATCACATTTGTTCAATTTACGTCGTTCCTATTTCAGATAGCGTATTGGGCTATGCGACATCTCAAAGCGCATGAAATGACGAGTAAAATGCACTATTAAAACTTCTAGGGTAGGGCAAACAGAGACCCGATTAGATCATTTTATATTACGGTTAATATAAGAATTCAGCGTAATTCTATCACATTTGTTCAACTTACGTCGCTCCTATTTCAGATAGCGTAGTGGGCTAGGCGGCATCCCAAAGCGCGTGGAAGGGCGAGTAAAATGCACTACTAAACTTCTATGATAGGGCAATCAGAGACCCGATTACATCATTTTATATTTTGGTTAATATAAGAATTCAGCGAAATTCTCTCACATTTGTTCAATTTACGTCGCTGATATTTCAGATAGCGTATTGGGCTAAGCGGCATCTCAATGCGCATGAAATGGTGAGTAAAATGCACTATTAAACTTCTAGGATTAGGCAAACAGAGACCCGATTAGATGATTTTATATTTTGGTTAATATAAGAATTCAGCGAAATTCTATCAATTTGTTCAATTTACGTCGCTCCTATTTCAGATAGCGTATTGGGAGTAGCGGCATCTCAAAGCGCATGAAAGGGCGAGTAAAATGCACTATCAAACTTCAAGGGTAGGGCAAACAGAGACCCGATTAGATCATTTTATATTATGGCTAATTTAAGAATTCAGCGAAATTCTATCACATTTGTTCAATTTACGTCGCTCCTACTGCAGATAGCGTATTGGGCTAAGCGGCATCTTAAAGCGCGTGGAATGGCGAGTAAAATTCACTATTAAACTTCTATGATAGGGCAATCAGAGACCCGATTAGATCATTTTATATTTTGGTTAATATAAGAATTCAGCGAAATTCTATCACATTTGGTCAATTTACGTCGCTCCTATTTCAGATAGCTTATTGGGCTAAGCGGCATCTCAAAGCGCATAAAATGACGAGTGAAATGCACTATTAAACTTCTAGGGTAGGGCGAACAAAGACCCGATTAGATCATTTTATATTATGGTTCATATAAGAATTCAGCGAAATTCTATCACATTTGTTCAATTTACGTCGCTCCTATTTCAGAAAGCTTATTGGGCTAAGCGGCATCTCAAGGCGCATGAAATGACGAGTGAAATGCACTATTAAACTTCTAGGGTAGGGCGAACAGAGACCAGATTAGATCATTTTACATTAAGGTTAATATAAGAATTCAGCGTAATTCTGTCACATTTGTTCAACTTCCGTAGCTCCTATTTCAGATAGCGTACTGGGCTAGGCGGCATCTTAAAGCGCGTAGAATGGCGAGTAAAATGCACTATTAAACTTCTATGATAGGGCAATCAGAGACCCGATTAGATCATTTTGTATTTTGGTTAATATAAGAATTCAGCGAAATTCTATCACATTTGTTCAATTTACGTCGCTCCTATTTCAGATAGCGTATTGGGCTAAGCGGCATCTCAAAGCGCATGGATTGACGAGTGAAATGCTCTATTCAACTTCTATGATAGGGCAATCAGAGACCCGATTAGATCATTTTATATTTTGTTTAATATAAGAATTCAGCGAAATTCTATCACATTTGTTCAATTTACGTCACTCCTATTTCAGATAGCGTATTGGGCTAAGCGGCATCTCAAAGCGCGTGAAATGGCGAGTAAAATGCACTATTAAACTTCTAGGGTAGGGCGAACAGAGACCCCATTAGATCATTTTATATTATGGTTAATTTAAGAATTCAGCGAAATTCTATCACATTTGTTCAATTTACGTCGCTCCTATTTCAGATAGCGTATTGGGGTAAGCTGCATCTCAAAGCGCAAGACATGGCGAGTAAAATGCACTACTAAACTTCTAGGGTAGGCAAACAGAGACCCGATTAGATCATTTTATATTGCGGTTAATATAAGAATTCAGCGTAACTCTGTCACATTTGTTCAACTTACGTAGCTCCTATTTCAGATAGCGTCCTGGGCTAGGCGGCATCTTAAAGCGCGTGGAATGGCGAGTAAAATGCACTGTTAAACTTCTAGGATAAGGCAAACAGAGACCCGATTAGATCATTTTATATTACGGTTAATATAAGAATTCAGCGTAATTCTGTCACATTTGTTCAACATACGTAGCTCCTATTTCAGATAGCGTACTGGGCTAGGCGGCATCTTAAAGCGCGTGGAATGGCGAGTAAAATGCACTATTAAACTTCTATGATAGGGCAATCAGAGACCCGATTAGATCATTTTATATTTTGGTTAATATAAGAATTCAGCGAAATTCTATCACATTTGTTCAATTTGCGTCGCTCCTATTTCAGATAGCTTATTGGGCTAAGCGGCACCTCAAAGCGCATGAAATGGCGAGTGAAATGCACTATTAATCTTCTAGGGTAGGGCAATCAGAGACCCCATTAGATCATTTTATATTATGGTTAATTTAAGAATTCAGCGAAATTCTATCACATTTATTCAATTTACGTAGTTCCTGTTTCAGATAGCATACTGGGCTAGGCGGTATCTTAAAGCGCGCGGAATGGCGAGTAAAATGCACTATTAAACTTCTATGATAGGGCAATCAGAGACCCGATTCGATCATTTTATATTTTGGTTCATATAAGAATTCAGCGAAATTCTATCACATTTGTTCAATTTACGTCGCTCCTATTTCAGATAGCTTATTGGGCTAAGCAGCATCTCAAAGCGCATGAAACGACGAGTGAAATGCACTATTAAACTTCTAGGGTAGGGCGAACAGAGACCAGATTAGATCATTTTACATTAAGGTTAATATAAGAATTCAGCATAATTCTGTCACATTTGTTCAACTTACGTAGCTCCTATTTCAGATAGCGTACTGGGCTAGGCGGCATCTTAAAGCGCGTAGAATGGCGAGTAAAATGCACTATTAAACTTCTATGATAGGGCAATCAGAGACCCGATTAGATCATTTTGTATTTTGGTTAATATAAGAATTCAGCGAAATTCTATCACATTTGTTCAATTTACGTCGCTCCTATTTCAGATAGCGTATTGGGCTAAGCGGCATCTCAAAGCGCATGGATTGACGAGTGAAATGCTCTATTAAACTTCTGGGGTAGGGCGAACAGAAACCCGAATAGATCATTTTATATTACGGTTAATATAAGAATTCAGCGAAATTCTATCACATTTGTTCAATTTACGTCGCTCGTATTTCAGATAGCGTATTGGGCTAAGCGGCATCTCAATGCGCATGAAATGGCGAGTAACATACACTATTAAACTTCTAGGATAAGGCGAACAGAGACCCGATTAGATCATTTTATATTACGGTTAATATAAGAATTTAGCGTAATTCTATCACATTTGTTCAACTTACGTCGCTCCTCTTTCAGATAGCGTACTGGGCTGGGCGGCATCTTAAAGCGCGTGGAATGGCGAGTAAAATGCACTATTAAACTTCTATGATAGGGCTATCAGAGACCCGATTAGATCATTTTATATTTTGGTTAATATAAGAATTCAGCGAAATTCTATCACATTTGTTCAATTTACGTCGCTCATATTTCAGATAGCGTACTGGGCTAAGCGGCATCTCAAAGCGCATGAAATGGCGAGTAAAATGCACTATTAAACTTCTAGGATAAGGCAAACAGAGACCCGATTAGATCATTTTATATTGCGGTTAATATAAGAATTCAGCGTAATTCTATCACATTTGTTCAATTTACGTCGCTCCTATTTCAGATAGCTTATTGGGCTAAGCGGCATCTCAAAGCGCATAAAATGACGAGTGAAATGCACTATTAAACTTCTAGGGTAGGGCGAACAAAGACCCGATTAGATCATTTTATATTATGGTTCATATAAGAATTCAGCGAAATTCTATCACATTTGTTCAATTTACGTCACTCCTCTTTCAGATAGCGTACTGGGCTAGGCGGCATCTTAAAGCGCGTGGAATGGCGAGTAAAACGCACTATTAAACTTCTATGATAGGGCTATCAGAGACCCGATTAGATCATTTTATGTTTTGGTTAATATAAGAATTCAGCGAAACTCTATCACATTTGTTCAATTTACGTCGCTCCTATTTCAGATAGCGTATTGGGGTAAGCTGCATCTCAAAGCGCAAGACATGGCGAGTAAAATGCACTATTAAACTTCTAGGGTAGGGCGAACAGAAACCCGAATAGATCATTTTATATTACGGTTAATATAAGAATTCAGCGAAATGCTATCACATTTGTTCAATTTACGTCGCTCCTATTTCAGATAGCGTATTGGGCTAAGCGGCATCTCAATGCGCATGAAATGGCGAGTAAAATGCACTATTAAACTTCTAGGATAAGGCAAACAGAGACCCGATTAGATCATTTTATATTGCGGTTAATATAAGAATTCAGCGTAATTCTGTCACATTTGTTCAACTTACGTAGCTCCTATTTCAGATAGCGTACTGGGCGAGGCGGCAACTTAAAGCGCGTGGAATGTCGAGTAAAATGCACTACCAAACTTCTATGATAGGGCAATCAGAGACCCGATTAGATCATTTTATATTTTGGTTAATATAAGAATTCAGCGAAATTCTATCACATTTGTTCAATTTACGTCGTTCCTATTTCAGATAGCGTATTGGGCTATGCGACATCTCAAAGCGCATGAAATGACGAGTAAAATGCACTATTAAACTTCTAGGGTAGGGCAAACAGAGACCCGATTAGATCATTTTATATTACGGTTAATATAAGAATTCAGCGTAATTCTATCACATTTGTTCAACTTACGTCGCTCCTATTTCAGATAGCGTAGTGGGCTAGGCGGCATCCCAAAGCGCGTGGAAGGGCGAGTAAAATGCACTACTAAACTTCTATGATAGGGCAATCAGAGACCCGATTACATCATTTTATATTTTGGTTAATATAAGAATTCAGCGAAATTCTCTCACATTTGTTCAATTTACGTCGCTGATATTTCAGATAGCGTATTGGGCTAAGCGGCATCTCAATGCGCATGAAATAGTGAGTAAAATGCACTATTAAACTTCTAGGATAAGGCAAACAGAGACCCGATTAGATCATTTTATATTTTGGTTAATATAAGAATTCAGCGAAATTCTATCAGATTTGTTCAATTTACGTCGCTCCTATTTCAGATAGCGTATTGGGAGTAGCGGCATCTCAAAGCGCATGAAAGGGCGAGTAAAATGCACTATCAAACTTCAAGGGTAGGGCAAACAGAGACCCGATTAGATCATTTTATATTATGGCTAATTTAAGCATTCAGCGAAATTCTATCACATTTGTTCAATTTACGTCGCTCCTACTGCAGATAGCGTATTGGGCTAAGCGGCATCTTAAAGCGCGTGGAATGGCGAGTAAAATTCACTATTAAACTTCTATGATAGGGCAATCAGAGACCCGATTAGATCATTTTATATTTTGGTTAATATAAGAATTCAGCGAAATTCTATCACATTTGGTCAATTTACGTCGCTCCTATTTCAGATAGCTTATTGGGCTAAGCGGCATCTCAAAGCGCATAAAATGACGAGTGAAATGCACTATTAAACTTCTAGGGTAGGGCGAACAAAGACCCGATTAGATCATTTTATATTATGGTTCATATAAGAATTCAGCGAAATTCTATCACATTTGTTCAATTTACGTCGCTCCTATTTCAGAAAGCTTATTGGGCTAAGCGGCATCTCAAAGCGCATGAAATGACGAGTGAAATGCACTATTAAACTTCTAGGGTAGGGCGAACAGAGACCAGATTAGATCATTTTACATTAAGGTTAATATAAGAATTCAGCGTAATTCTGTCACATTTGTTCAACTTCCGTAGCTCCTATTTCAGATAGCGTACTGGGCTAGGCGGCATCTTAAAGCGCGTAGAATGGCGAGTAAAATGCACTATTAAACTTCTATGATAGGGCAATCAGAGACCCGATTAGATCATTTTGTATTTTGGTTAATATAAGAATTCAGCGAAATTCTATCACATTTGTTCAATTTACGTCGCTCCTATTTCAGATAGCGTATTGGGCTAAGCGGCATCTCAAAGCGCATGGATTGACGAGTGAAATGCTCTATTCAACTTCTATGATAGGGCAATCAGAGACCCGATTAGATCATTTTATATTTTGTTTAATATAAGAATTCAGCGAAATTCTATCACATTTGTTCAATTTACGTCACTCCTATTTCAGATAGCGTATTGGGCTAAGCGGCATCTCAAAGCGCGTGAAATGGCGAGTAAAATGCACTATTAAACTTCTAGGGTAGGGCGAACAGAGACCCCATTAGATCATTTTATATTATGGTTAATTTAAGAATTCAGCGAAATTCTATCACATTTGTTCAATTTACGTCGCTCCTATTTCAGATAGCGTATTGGGCTAAGCGGTATCTCAAAGCGCATGAAATGGCGAGTAAAATGCACTGTTAAACTTCTAGGGTAGGGCAAACAGAGACCCGATTAGATCATTTTATATTATGGTTAATTTAAGAATTAAGCAAAATTCTATCACATTTGTTCAATTTACGTCGCTCCTATTTCAGATAGCGTACTGGGCTAGGCGGCATCTTAAAGCGCGTGGAAGGGTGAGTAAAATGCACTACTAATCTTCCATGATAGGGCAATCAGAGACCCGATTAGATCATTTTAAATTTTGTTTAACATAAGATTTCAGGGACATTCTATCACATTTGTTTAATTTACGTCGCTGCTATTTCAGATAGCGTATTGGGCTAAGCGGCATCTCAAAGCGCATGAAATGGCGAATAAAATGCACTATTAAACTTCTAGGCGAGGGCGAACAGACACCCGGTTAGATCATTTTACATTTTGGTTAATAAAAGAATTCAGCGAAATTCTATCACATTTGTTCAACTTACGTCGCTCCTATTGCAGATAGCGTATTGGGCTAAGTGGCATCTCAAAGCGCATGAAATGGCGAGTAAAATGCACTATTAAACTTCTATGATTGGGCAATCAGAGACCCGATTAGATCATTTTATATTTTGTTTAATAAAATAATTCAGCGAAATTCTATCACATTTGTTCAACTTACGTCGCTGATATTTCAGATAGCGTATTGGGCTATGAGGCATCGCAAAGCGCAAGAAATGGCGAGTAAAATGCACTCTTAAACTTCTATGATAGGGCAATCAGAGACCCGATTAGATCATTTTACATTTTGTTTAATATAAGATTTCAGGGACATTCTATCACATTTGTTTAATTTACGTCGCTGCTATTTCAGATAGCGTATTGGGCTAAGAGGCATCCCAAAGCGCAAGAAATGGCGAATAAAATGCACTATTAAACTTCTAGGCGAGGGCGAACAGAGACCCGATTAGATCATTTTACATTTTGGTTAATAAAAGAATTCTGCGAAATTCTATCACATTTGCTCAATTTACGTCGCTCCTATTACAGATAGCTTATTGTGCTTAGCGGCATCTCAAAGCGCATGAAGTGACGAGTGAAATGCACTATTAAACTTCTAGGGTAGGGCAAACAGAGACCCGATTAGATCATTTTATATTATGGTTAATTTAAGAATTCAGCAAAATTCTATCACATTTGTTCAATTTACGTCGCTCCTATTCCAGATAGCGTACTGGGCTGGCGGCGTCCTAAAGCGCGCGGAATGGCGAGTAAAATGCACTATTAAACTTCTATGCTAGGGCAATCAGAGACCCGATTAGATCATTTTATATTTTGTTTAATATAAGATTTCAGGGAAATTCTATCACATTTGTTCAATTTACGTCGCTCCTATTTCAGATAGCGTACTGGGATAGGCGGCATCTTAAAGCGCGTGGAAAGGCGAGTAAAATGCACTATTAAACTTCTATGATAGGGCAATCTGAGACCCGATTAGATCATTTTATATTACGGTTAATATAAGAATTCAGCGTAATTCTATCACATTTGTTCAATTTACGTCGCTCCTATTTCAGATAGCGTACTGGGATGGGCGCCATCTTAAAGCGCGTGGAAAGGCGAGTAAAATGCACTATTAAACTTCTATGCTAGGGCAATCAGAGACCCGATTAGATCATTTCATATTTTGGTTAATATAAGAATTCAGCGTAATGCTATCACATTTGTTCAATTTACGTCGCTCCTATTACAGACAGCTTATTGGGCTTAGAGCCATCTCAAACCGCATGAAATGACGAGTGAAATGCACTATTAAACTTCTAGGGTTGGTCGAAGAAAGACCCAATTAGATCATTTTACATTAAGGTTAATATAAGAATTCAGGGAAATTCTATCACATTTGTTCAATTTACGTCGCTCCTATTTCTGATAGCGTATTGGGCTAAGCGGCATCTCAAAGCGCATGAAATGGCGAATAAAATGAGCTATTAAACTTCTAGGCTAGGGCGAACAGAGACCCGATTAGATCATTTTACATTATGGTTAATAAAAGAATTCAGCGAAATTCTATCACATTTGTTCAACTTACGTCGCTCCTACTGCAGATAGCGTATTGGGCTAAGTGGCATCTCAAAGCGCATGAAATGGCGAGTAAAATGAACTATTAAACTTCTATGATAGGGCAATCAGAGACCCGATTAGATCATTTTATATTACGGTTAATATAAGAATTCAGCGTAATTCTATCACATTTGTTCAACTTACGTCGCTGATATTTCAGATAGCGTATTGGGCTATGCGGCATCGCAAAGCGCAAGAAATGGCGAGTAAAATGCATTCTTAAACTTCTATGATAGGGCAATCGGAGACCCGATTAGATCATTTTACATTTTGTTTAATATAAGATTTCAGGGACATTCTATCACATTTGTTTAATATACGTCGCTGCTGTTTTGGATAGTGTATTGGGCTAAGCGGCATCTCAAAGCGCATGAAATGGCGAATAAAATGCACTATTAAACTTCTAGGCGAGAGCGAACAGAGACCCGATTAGATCATTTTACATTATGGTTAATAAAAGAATTCAGCGAAATTCTATCACATTTGTCCCTCTTACGTCGCTCGTATTTCAGATAGCGTACTGGGCTACGCGGCATCTCAAAGCGCATGAAATGGCGAATAAAATGCACTATTAAACTTCTAGGGTAGGGCAAACATAGTCCCGATAAGATCATTTCGTATTATGCTTAATTTAAGAATTCAGAGAAATTCTATCACATTTGTTCAATTTACGTCGCTCCTATTTCAGATAGCGTATTGGGGTAAGCTGCATCTCAAAGCGCAAGACATGGCGAGTAAAATGCACTACTAAACTTCTAGGGTAGGCAAACAGAGACCCGATTAGATCATTTTATATTGCGGTTAATATAAGAATTCAGCGTAACTCTGTCACATTTGTTCAACTTACGTAGCTCCTATATCAGATAGCGTCCTGGGCTAGGCGGCATCTTAAAGCGCGTGGAATGGCGAGTAAAATGCACTATTAAACTTCTAGGATAAGGCAAACAGAGACCCGATTAGATCCTTTTATATTACGGTTAATATAAGAATTCAGCGTAATTCTGTCACATTTGTTCAACATACGTAGCTCCTATTTCAGATAGCGTACTGGGCTAGGCGGCATCTTAAAGCGCGTGGAATGGCGAGTAAAATGCACTATTAAACTTCAATGATAGGGCAATCAGAGACCCGATTAGATCATTTGTATTTTGGTTAATATAAGAATTCAGCGAAATTCTATCACATTTGTTCAATTTGCGTCGCTCCTATTTCAGATAGCTTATTGGGCTAAGCGGCACCTCAAAGTGCATGAAATGGCGAGTGAAATGCACTATTAATCTTCTAGGGTAGGGCAATCAGAGATCCCATTAGATCATTTTATATTATGGTTAATTTAAGAATTCAGCGAAATTCTATCACATTTATTCAATTTACGTAGTTCCTGTTTCAGATAGCATACTGGGCTAGGCGGTATCTTAAAGCGCGCGGAATGGCGAGTAAAATGCACTACTAAACTTCTATGATAGGGCAATCAGAGACCCGATTACATCATTTTATATTTTGGTTAATATAACAATTCAGCGAAATTCTCTCACATTTGTTGAATTTACGTCGCTGATATTTCAGATAGTGTATTGGGCTAAGCGGCATCTCAATGCGCATGAAATGGTGAGTAAAATGCACTATTAAACTTCTAGGATAAGGCAAACAGAGACCCGATTAGATCATTTTATATTTTGGTTAGTATAAGAATTCAGCGAAATTCTATCAGATTTGTTCAATTTACGTCGCTCCTATTTCAGATAGCGTATTGGGAGTAGCGGCATCTCAAAGCGCATGAAAGGGCGAGTAAAATGCACTATTAACCTTCAAGGGTAGGGCAAACAGAGACCCGATTAGATCATTTTATATTATGGTTAATATAAGAATTCAGCGTAATTCTATCACATTTGTTCAACTTACGTCACTCCTCTTTCAGATAGCGTACTGGGCTAGGCGGCATCTTAAAGCGCGTGGAATGGCGAGTAAAATGCACTATTAAACTTCTATGATAGGGCTATCAGAGACCCGATTAGATCATTTTATGTTTTGGTTAATATAAGAATTCAGCGAAACTCTATCACATTTGTTCAATTTACGTCGCTCCTATTTCAGATAGCGTATTGGGGTAAGCTGCATCTCAAAGCGCAAGACATGGCGAGTAAAATGCACTATTAAACTTCTAGGGTAGGGCAATCAGAGACCCGATTAGATCATTTTGTATTTTGGTTAATATAAGAATTCAGCGAAATTCTATTACATTTGTTTAATTTACGTCGCTCCTATTTCAGATAGCGTATTGGGCTAAGCGGCATCTCAAAGCGCATGAAATGGCGAGTAAAATGCACTATTATACTTCTAGTGTAGGGCAATCAGAGACCCGATTAGATCATTTTATATTATGCTTAATTTAAGAATTCAGCAAAATTCTGTCACATTTGTTCAATTTACGTAGTTCCTATTTCAGATAGCATACTGGGCTAGGCGGTATCTTAAAGCGCGCGGAATGGCGAGTAAAATGCACTATTAAACTTCTATGATAGGGCAATCAGAGACCCGATTAGATCATTTTATATTTTGTTTAATATAAGAATTCAGCGAAATTCTATCACATTTGTTCAATTTACGTCGCTCCTATTTCAGATAGCGTATTGGGCTAAGCGGCATCTCAAAGCGCGTGAAATGGCGAGTAAAATGCACTATTAAACTTCTAGGGTAGGGCGAACAGAGACCCCATTAGATCATTTTATATTATGGTTAATTTAAGAATTCAGCGAAATTCTATCACATTTGTTCAATTTACGTCGCTCCTATTTCAGATAGCGTATTGGGCTAAGCGGCATCTCAAAGCGCATGAAATGGCGAGTAAAATGCACTGCTAAACTTCTAGGGTAGGCCAAACAGAGACCCGATTAGATCATTTTATATTATGGTTAATTTAAGAATTAAGCGAAATTCTATCACATTTGTTCAATTTACGTCGCTCCTATTGCAGATAGCGTATTGGGCTAAGCGGCATCTTAAAGCGCGTGGAACGGCGAGTAAAATTCACTATTAAACTTCTATGATAGGGCAATCAGAGACCCGATTAGATCATTTTATATTTTGGTTAATATAAGAATTCAGCGAAATTCTATCACATTTGGTCAATTTACGTCGCTCCTATTTCAGATAGCTTATTGGGCTAAGCGGCATCTCAAAGCGCATGAAATGACGAGTGAAATGCACTATTAAACTTCTAGGGTAGGGCGAACAGAGACCAGATTAGATCATTTTACATTAAGGTTAATATAAGAATTCAGCGTAATTCTGTCACATTTGTTCAACTTCCGTAGCTCCTATTTCAGATAGCGTACTGGGCTAGGCGGCATCTTAAAGCGCGTAGAATGGCGAGTAAAATGCACTATTAAACTTCTATGATAGGGCAATCAGAGACCCGATTAGATCATTTTGTATTTTGGTTAATATAAGAATTCAGCGAAATTCTATCACATTTGTTCAATTTACGTCGCTCCTGTTTCAGATAGCGTATTGGGCTAAGCGGCATCTCAAAGCGCATGGATTGACGAGTGAAATGCTCTATTAAACTTCTGGGGTAGGGCGAACAGAAACCCGAATAGATCATTTTATATTACGGTTAATATAAGAATTCAGCGAAATGCTATCACATTTGTTCAATTTACGTCGCTCCTATTTCAGATAGCGTATTGGGCTAAGCGGCATCTCAATGCGCGTGAAATGGCGAGTAACATACACTATTAAACTTCTAGGATAAGGCAAACAGAGACCCGATTAGATCATTTTATATTACGGTTAATATAAGAATTCAGCGTAATTCTATCACATTTGTTCAACTCACGTCGCTCCTCTTTCAGATAGCGTATTGGGCTAAGCGGCATCCCAAAGCGCAAGAAATGTCGAGTGAAATGCACTATTAAACTTCTAGGGTAGGGCAAACAGAGACCCGATAAGATCATTCTATATTATGGTTAATTTAAGAATTCAGCGAAATTCTATCACATTTGTTCAATTTACGTCGCTCCTATTTCATATAGCGTATTGGGCTAAGCGGCATCTCAATGCGCATGAAATGGCGAGTAAAATGCACTATTAAACTTCTAGGGTGGGGCAAACAGAGACCCGATTAGATCATTTTATATTTTGGTTAATATAAGAATTGAGCGAAATTCTGTCACATTTCTTCAATTTACGTCGCTTCTATTAAAGATAGCGTATTGGGCTAAGCTGTATCTGAAAGCGCATGAAATGGCGAGTAAAATGCACTATTAAACTTCTAGGGCAGGGCAAACAGAGACCCGATTACATCATTTTATATTATGATTAATTTAAGAAGTCAGCAAAATTCTATCACATTTGTTCAATTTACGTCGTTCCTATTTCAGATAGCGTACTGGGCTAGGCGGCATCTTAAAGCGCATGGAATGGCGAGTAAAATGCACTATTAAACTTCTATGATAGGGCAATCAGAGACCCGATTAGATCATTTTATATTTTGGTTAATATAAGAATTCAGCGAAACTCTATCACATTTGTTCAATTTACGTCGCTCCTCTTTCAGATAGCGTATTGGGCTAAGCGGCATCTCAAAGCGCATGAAATGGCGAGTAAAATGCACTAGTAAACTTCGAGGGTAGGGCAATCAGAGACCCGATTAGATCATTTTATAGTATGGTTAATTAAAGAATTCAGCAAAATTCTATCACATTAGTTCATTTTACGTCGTTCCTATTTCAGATAGCGTACTGGGCTATGCGGCATCTTAAAGCGCGTGGAATGGCGAGTAAAATTCACTATTAAACTTCTATCATAGGGCAATCAGAGACCCAATTAGATCATTTTATATTTTGGTTAATATAAGAATTCAGCGAAATTCTATCACATTTGTTCAATTTACGTCGCTCCTATTTCAGATAGCTTATTGGGCTAAGCGGCATCGCAAATCGTATGAAATGACGAGTGAAATGCACTATTAAACTTCTAGGGTCGGGCAAACAGAGACCCCATTAGATCATTTTACATTAAGGTTAATATAAGAATTCAGGGAAATTCTATCACATTTGTTCAACATACGTCGCTCCTATTTCAGATAGCGTACTGGGCTAGGCGGCATCTTAAATCGCGTGGAATGGCGAGTAAAATGCACTATTAAACTTCTATGATAGGGCAATCAGAGACCCGATTAGATCATTTTATATTTTGGTTAATATAAGAATTCAGCGAAATTCTATCACATTTGTTCAATTTGCGTCGCTCTTATTTCAGATAGCTTATTGGGCTAAGCGGCACCTCAAAGCGCATGAAATGGCGAGTGAAATGCACTATTAATCTTCTAGGGTAGGGCAATCAGAGACCCCATTAGATCATTTTATATTATGGTTAATTTAAGAATTCACCGAAATTCTATCACATTTGTTCAATTTACGTCGCTCCTATTTCAGATAGCGTATTGGGCTAAGCGGCATCTCAAAGCACATGAAATGGCGATTAAAATGCACTATTAAACTTCTAGGGTAAGGCAAACAGATACCCGATTAGATCATTTTATATTACGGTTAATATAAGAATTCAGCGTAATTCTATCACATTTGTTCAACTTACGTCGCTCCTATTTCAGATAGCGTACTGGGCTAGGCTGCATCATAAAGCGCGTGGAATGGCGAGTAAAATGCACTATTAAACTTCTAGGGTAGGGCAAACAGAGACCAGATTAGATCATTTTATATTTTGGTTAATATAAGAATTGAGCGAAATTCTGTCACATTTGTTCAATTTACGTCGCTCCTATTTCAGTTAGCGTATTGGGCTAAGCAGCATCTCAAAGTGCATGAAATGGCGAGTAAAATGCACTATTAAACTTCTAGGGTAGGGCAAACAGAGACCCGATTAGATCATTTTATATAATGGTTAATTTAAGAATTCAGCGAAATTCTATCACATTTGTTCAATTTACGTCCCTCCTATTTCAGATAGCGTACTGGGCTAGGCTGCATCATAAAGCGCGTGGAATGGCGAGTAAAATGCACTATTAAACTTCTAGGGTAGGGCAAACAGAGACCAGATTAGATCATTTTATATTTTGGTTAATATAAGAATTGAGCGAAATTCTGTCACATTTGTTCAATTTACGTCGCTCCTATTTCAGTTAGCGTATTGGGCTAAGCAGCATCTCAAAGTGCATGAAATGGCGAGTAAAATGCACTATTAAACTTCTAGGGTAGGGCAAACAGAGACCCGATTAGATCATTTTATATAATGGTTAATTTAAGAATTCAGCGAAATTCTATCACATTTGTTCAATTTACGTCCCTCCTATTTCAGATAGCGTACTGGGCTAGGCTGCATCATAAAGCGCGTGGAATGGCGAGTAAAATGCACTATTAAACTTCTAGGGTAGGGCAAACAGAGACCAGATTAGATCATTTTATATTTTGGTTAATATAAGAATTGAGCGAAATTCTGTCACATTTGTTCAATTTACGTCGCTCCTATTAACGATAGCGTATTGGGCTAAGCGGCATCTGAAAGCGCATGAAATGGCGAGTAAAATGCACTATTAAACTTCTAGGGTAGGGCAAACAGAGACCCGATTAGATCATTTTATATTATGATTAATTTAAGAAGTCAGCAAAATTCTATCACATTTGTTCAATTTACGTCGCTCCTATTTCAGATAGCGTACTGGGCTAGGCTGCATCATAAAGCGCGTGGAATGGCGAGTAAAATGCACTATTAAACTTCTAGGGTAGGGCAAACAGAGACCAGATTAGATCATTTTATATTTTGGTTAATATAAGAATTGAGCGAAATTCTATCACATTTGTTCAATTTGCGTCGCTCCTATTTCAGATAGCTTATTGGGCTAAGCGGCACCTCAAAGCGCATGAAATGGCGAGTGAAATGCAATATTAAACTTCTAGGGTAGGGCAAACAGAGACCCGATTAGATCATTTTATATTACGGTCAATTTAAGAATTCAGCATAATTCTTTCTCATTTCTTCAATTTACGTCGCTCCTATTGCAGATAGCGTATTGGGCTAAGCGGCATCTTAAAGCGCGTGGAATGGCGGGTAAAATGCACTATTAAACTTCTATGATAGGGCAATCAGAGACCCGATTAGATCATTTTATATTTTGGTTAATATAAGAATTCAGCGAAATTCTATCACATTTGTTCAATTTGCGTCGCTCCTATTTCAGATAGCTTATTGGGCTAAGCGGCACCTCAAAGCGCATGAAATGGCGAGTGAAATGCAATATTAAACTTCTAGGGTAGGGCAAACAGAGACCCGATTAGATCATTTTATATTACGGTCAATTTAAGAATTCAGCATAATTCTTTCTCATTTCTTCAATTTACGTCGCTCCTATTTCAGATAGCTTATTGGTCTTAGCGGCATCTCGAAGCGCATGAAATGACAAGTGAAATGCACTATTAAACTTCTAGGGTAGGGCAAATAGAGACCCGATTAGGTCATTTTATATTATGGTTAATGTAAGAATTCAGCGAAATTCTATCACATTTGTCCAATTTACGTCGCTTCTATTAAAGATAGCGTATTGGGCTAAGCGGCATCTGAAAGCGCATGAAATGGCGAGTAAAATGCACTATTAACCTTCTAGGGTAGGGCAAACAGAGACCCGATTAGATCATTTTATATTATGATTAATTTAAGAAGTCAGCAAAATTCTATCACATTTGTTCAATTTACGTCGCTCCTATTTCAGATAGCGTATTGGGCTAAGCGGCATCTCAAAGCACATGAAATGGCGATTAAAATGCACTATTAAACTTCTAGGGTAAGGCAAACAGATACCCGATTAGATCATTTTATATTACGGTTAATATAAGAATTGAGCGAAATTCTGTCACATTTGTTCAATTTACGTCGCTCCTATTTCAGTTAGCGTATTGGGCTAAGCAGCATCTCAAAGTGCATGAAATGGCGAGTAAAATGCACTATTAAACTTCTAGGGTAGGGCAAACAGAGACCCGATTAGATCATTTTATATAATGGTTAATTTAAGAATTCAGCGAAATTCTATCACATTTGTTCAATTTACGTCCCTCCTATTTCAGATAGCGTACTGGGCTAGGCTGCATCATAAAGCGCGTGGAATGGCGAGTAAAATGCACTATTAAACTTCTAGGGTAGGGCAAACAGAGACCAGATTAGATCATTTTATATTTTGGTTAATATAAGAATTGAGCGAAATTCTATCACATTTGTTCAATTTGCGTCGCTCCTATTTCAGATAGCTTATTGGGCTAAGCGGCACCTCAAAGCGCATGAAATGGCGAGTGAAATGCAATATTAAACTTCTAGGGTAGGGCAAACAGAGACCCGATTAGATCATTTTATATTACGGTCAATTTAAGAATTCAGCATAATTCTTTCTCATTTCTTCAATTTACGTCGCTCCTATTGCAGATAGCGTATTGGGCTAAGCGGCATCTTAAAGCGCGTGGAATGGCGGGTAAAATGCACTATTAAACTTCTATGATAGGGCAATCAGAGACCCGATTAGATCATTTTATATTTTGGTTAATATAAGAATTCAGCGAAATTCTATCACATTTGTTCAATTTGCGTCGCTCCTATTTCAGATAGCTTATTGGGCTAAGCGGCACCTCAAAGCGCATGAAATGGCGAGTGAAATGCAATATTAAACTTCTAGGGTAGGGCAAACAGAGACCCGATTAGATCATTTTATATTACGGTCAATTTAAGAATTCAGCATAATTCTTTCTCATTTCTTCAATTTACGTCGCTCCTATTTCAGATAGCTTATTGGTCTTAGCGGCATCTCGAAGCGCATGAAATGACAAGTGAAATGCACTATTAAACTTCTAGGGTAGGGCAAATAGAGACCCGATTAGGTCATTTTATATTATGGTTAATGTAAGAATTCAGCGAAATTCTATCACATTTGTCCAATTTACGTCGCTTCTATTAAAGATAGCGTATTGGGCTAAGCGGCATCTGAAAGCGCATGAAATGGCGAGTAAAATGCACTATTAACCTTCTAGGGTAGGGCAAACAGAGACCCGATTAGATCATTTTATATTATGATTAATTTAAGAAGTCAGCAAAATTCTATCACATTTGTTCAATTTACGTCGCTCCTATTTCAGATAGCGTATTGGGCTAAGCGGCATCTCAAAGCACATGAAATGGCGATTAAAATGCACTATTAAACTTCTAGGGTAAGGCAAACAGATACCCGATTAGATCATTTTATATTACGGTTAATATAAGAATTCAGCGTAATTCTATCACATTTGTTCAACTTACGTCGCTCCTATTTCAGATAGCGTACTGGGCTAGGCGGCATCTTAAAGCGCGTGGAAGGGCGAGTAGAATGCACTACTAAACTTCTAGGGTAGGGCAAACAGAGACCCGATTAGATCATTTTATATTATGATTAATTTAAGAAGTCAGCAAAATTCTATCACATTTGCTCAATTTACGTCCCTCCTATTTCAGATAGCGTACTGGGCTAGGCTGCATCATAAAGCGCGTGGAATGGCGAGTAAAATGCACTATTAAACTTCTAGGGTAGGGCAAACAGAGACCAGATTAGATCATTTTATATTTTGGTTAATATAAGAATTGAGCGAAATTCTGTCACATTTGTTCAATTTACGTCGCTCCTATTAACGATAGCGTATTGGGCTAAGCGGCATCTGAAAGCGCATGAAATGGCGAGTAAAATGCACTATTAAACTTCTAGGGTAGGGCAAACAGAGACCCGATTAGATCATTTTATATTATGATTAATTTAAGAAGTCAGCAAAATTCTATCACATTTGTTCAATTTACGTCGCTCCTATTTCAGATAGCGTACTGGGCTAGGCTGCATCATAAAGCGCGTGGAATGGCGAGTAAAATGCACTATTGAACTTCTAGGATAAGGCAAACAAAGACCCGATTAGATCATTTTATATTACGGTTAATATAAGAATTCAGCGTAATTCTATCACATTTGTTCAACTTGCGTCGCACCTCTTTCAGATAGCGTACTGGGCTAGGCGGCATCTTAAAGCGCGTGGAATGGCGAGTAAAATGCACTATTAAACTTCTATGATAGGGCTATCAGAGACCCGATTAGATCATTTTATATTTTGGTTAATATAAGAATTCAGTGAAATTCTATCACATTTGTTCAATTTACGTCGCTCCTATTTCAGTTAGCGTATTGGGCTAAGCAGCATCTCAAAGTGCATGAAATGGCGAGTAAAATGCACTATTAAACTTCTAGGGTAGGGCAAACAGAGACCCGACTAGATCATTTTATATTATGGTTAATTTAAGAATTCAGCGAAATACTATCACATTCGTTCAATTTACGTCGCTCCTATTTCAGATAGCGTACTGGGCTAGGCGTCAGCATAAAGCGCGTGGAATGGCGAGTAAAATGCACTATTAAACTTCTATGATAGGGCAATCAGAGACCCGATTAGATCATTTTATATTTTGGTTAATATAAGAATTCAGCGAAATTCTATCACATTTGTTCAATTTATATCGCTCCTATTTCAGATAGCGTATTGGGCTAAGCGGTATCTCAAAGCGCATGAAATGAGGAGTAAAATGCACTATTAAAGTTCTAGGGTAGGGCAAACAGAGACCCGACTAGATCATTTTATATTATGGTTAATTTAAGAATTCAGCGAAATACTATCACATTCGTTCAATTTACGTCGCTCCTATTTCAGATAGCGTATTGGGCAAAGCGGCATCTCAAAGCGCATGAAATGACGAGTAAAATGCACTATTAAACTTCTAGGGTAGGACAAGCAGTGACCCGATTAGATCATTTTATATTATGGTTAATTTAAGATTTCAGCAAAATTCTATCACATTTGTTCAATTTAGGTCGCTCCTATTTCAGATAGCGTACTGGGCTATGCGGCATCTTAATGCGCGTGGAATGGCGAGTAACATCCACTATTAAACTTCTATGATAGGGCAATCAGAGACCCGATTATATCATTTTATATTTTGGTTAATATAAGAATTCAGCGAAATTCTATCACATTTGTTCAACTTACGTCGCTCCTATTTCAGATAGCGTATTGAGCTAAGCGGCATCTCAAAGCGCATGAAATGAGGAGTGAAATGCACTATTAAACTTCTAGGGTAGGGCGAACAGAGACCCGATTAGATCATTTTACATTAAGCTTAATATAAGAATTCACGGAAATTCTTTCACATTTGTTCAATTTACGTCTTTCTATTTCAGATAGCGTATTGGGCTAGGCGGCATCTCAAAGCGCATGAAATGGCGAGTAAGATGTACTGTTAAACTTCTAGGTTCGGGCAAACAGAGACCCGATTAGATCATTTTACATTAAGGTTAATATAAGAATTCAGGGAAATTCTATCACATTTGTTCAACATACGTCGCTCCTATTGCAGATAGCGTATTGGGCTAAGCGGCATCTTAAAGCGCGTGGAATGGCGAGTAAAATTCACTATTAAACTTCTATGATAGGGCAATCAGAGACCCGATTAGATCATTTTATATTTTGGTTAATATAATAATTCAGCGAAATTCTAACACATTTGTTCCATTTACGTCGCTCCTATTTCAGATAGCGTACTGGGCTAGGCGGCATCTTAAAGCGCGTGGAATGGCGAGTAAAATGCACTATTAAACTTCAAGGGTAGGGCAACAAGAGACCCGATTAGATCATTTTATATTATGGTTAATTTAAGAATTCAGAAAAATTCCATCACATTTGTTCAATTTACGTCATTCCTATTTCGGATAGCGTATTGGGCTATGCGGCATCTCAAAGCGCATGAAATGACGAGTAAAATGTACTGTTAAACTTCTAGGGTAGGGCAAACAGAGACCCGATTAGATCATTTTATATTACGGTTAGTATAAGAATTCAGCGTAATTCTATCACATTTGTTCAACTTACGTCGCTCCCTTTTCAGATAGCGTACTGGGCTAGGCGGTATCTCAAAGCGCGTGGAAGGGAGAGTAAAATGCACTACTAAACTTCTATGATAGGGCAATCAGAGACCTGATTAGATCATTTTATATTTTGGTTAATATAAGAATTCAGCGAAATTCTCTCACATTTGTTCAATTAACGTCGCTGATATTTCAGATAGCGTATTGGACTAAGCGGCATCTCAAAGCGCAAGAAATGTCGAGTAAAATGCACTATTCAACTTCTAGGGTAGGGCAAACAGAGACCCGATTAGATCATTTTATATTTTGGTTAATATAAGAATCAGCGAAATTCTATCACATTTGTTCAATTTACGTCGCTCCTATTTCAGATAGCGTATTGGGCTAAGCGGCATCTCAAAGCGCATGAAATGACGATTAAAATGCACAATTAAGCTTCTACGCTAGGGCGAACAGAGATCCGATTAGATCATTTTACGTTATGGTTAATAAAAGAATTCAGCGAAATTCTATCACATTTGATCAATTTACGTCGCTCCTATTTCAGATAGCGTATTGTGCTAAGCGGCATCTCAAAGCGCATGAAATAACGAGTAAAATGCACTATTAAACTTCTAGGGTAGGGCAAACAGAGACCCCCATTAGATCATTTTATATTATGGTTAATTTAAGAATTCAGCGAAATTCTATCACATTTGTTCAATTTACGTCGCTCCTATTTCAGATAGCGTATTGGGCTAAGCGGCATCTCAAAGCGCATGAAATGGCGAGTAAAATGCACTGTTAAACTTCTAGGGTAGGGCAAACAGAGACCCGATTAGATCATTTTATATTATGCTTAATTTAAGAATTCAGCAAAATTCTATCACATTTGTTCAATTTACGTAGTTCCTGTTTCAGATAGCATACTCGGCTAGGCGGTATCTTAAAGCGCGCGGAATGGCGAGTAAAATGCACTATTAAACTTCTATGATAGGGCAATCAGAGACCCGATTAGATCATTTTATATTTTGGTTCATATAAGAATTCAGCGAAATTCTATCACATTTGTTCAATTTACGTCGCTCCTATTTCAGACAGCTTATTGGGCTAAGCGGCATCTGAAAGCGCATGAAACGACGAGTGAAATGCACTATTAAACTTCTAGGGTAGGGCGAACAGAGACCAGATTAGATCATTTTACAATAAGGTTAATATAAGAATTCAGCGTAATTCTGTCACATTTGTTCAACTTACGTAGCTCCTATTTCAGATAGCGTACTGGGCTAGGCGGCATCTTAAAGCGCGTAGAATGGCGAGTAAAATGCACTATTATACTTCTATGATAGGGCAATCAGAGACCCGATAGATCATTTTGTATTTTCGTTAATATAAGGAATTCAGCGAATTCTATCACATTTGTTCAATTTACGTCGCTCCTATTTCAGATAGCGCATTGGGCTAAGCGGCATCTCAAAGCGCATGGATTGACGAGTGAAATGCTCTATTAAACTTCTGGGGTAGGGCGAACAGAAACCCGAATAGATCATTTATATTACGGTTATATAAGAATTCAGCGAAATTCTATCACATTTGTTCAATTTACGTCGCTCCTATTTCAGATAGCGTATTGGGCTAAGCGGCATCTCAATGCGCAATGAAATGGCGAGTAACATACACTATTAAACTTCTAGGATAAGGCAAACAGAGACCCGATTAGATCATTTTATATTGCGGTTAATATAAGAATTCAGCGTAATTCAGTCACATTTGTTCAACTTACGTAGCTCCTATTTCAGATAGCGTACTGGGCTAGGCGGCAACTTAAAGCGCGTGGAATGTCGAGTAAATGCACTATCAAACTTCTATGATAGGGCAATCAGAGACCCGATTAGATCATTTTATATTTTGGTTAACATAAGAATTCAGCGAAATTCTGTCACATTTGTTCAATTTACGTCGTTCCTATTTCAGATAGCTTATTGGGCTATGCGACATCTGAAAGCGCATGAAATGACGAGTAAAATGCACTATTAAACTTCTAGGGTAGGGCAAACAGAGACCTGATTAGATCATTTTATATTACGGTTAATATAAGAATTCAGCGTAATTCTATCACATTTGTTCAACTTACGTGCCTCCTATTTCAGATAGCGTAGTGGGCTAGGCGGCATCTCAAAGCGCGTGGAAGGGCGAGTAAAATGCACTACTAAACCTCTATGATAGGGCAATCAGAGACCCGATTACATCATTTTATATTTTGGTTAATATAAGAATTCAGCGAAATTCTCTCACATTTGTTCAATTTACGTCGCTGATATTTCAGATAGCGTATTGGGCTAAGCGGCATCTCAATGCGCATGAAATGGTGAGTAAAATGCACTATTAAACTTCTAGGATAAGGCAAACAGAGACCCGATTAGATCATTTTATATTTGGTTAGTATAAGAATTCAGCGAATTCTATCAGATTTGTTCAATTTACGTCGCTCCTATTTCAGATAGCGTATTGGGAGTAGCGGCATCTCAAAGCGCATGAAAGGGCGAGTAAAATGCACTATTAAACTTCTAGGTTAGGGCAATCAGAGACCCGATTAGATCATTTTGTATTTTGGTTAATATAAGAATTCAGCGAAATTCTATTACATTTGTTTAATTTACGTCGCTCCTATTTCAGATAGCGTATTGGGCTAAGCGGCATCTCAAAGCGCATGAAATGGCGAGTAAAATGCACTATTATACTTCTAGTGTAGGGCAATCAGAGACCCGATTAGATCATTTTATATTATGCTTAATTTAAGAATTCAGCAAAATTCTATCACATTCGTTCAATTTACGTCGCTCCTATTGCAGATAGCGTATTGGGCTAAGCGGCATCTTAAAGCGCGTGGAATGGCGAGTAAAATTCACTATTAAACTTCTATGATAGGGCAATCAGAGACCCGCTTAGATCATTTTATATTTTGGTTAATATAAGAATTCAGCGAAATTCTATCACATTTGGTCAATTTACGTCGCTCCTGTTTCAGATAGCTTATTGGGCTAAGCGGCATCTCAACGCGCATAAAATGACGAGTGAAATGCACTATTAAACTTCTAGGGTAGGGCGAACAAAGACCCGATTAGATCATTTTATATTATGGTTCATATAAGAATTCAGCGAAATTTTATCACATTTGTTCAATTTACGTCGCTCCTATTTCAGATAGCTTATTGGGCTAAGCGGCATCTCAAAGCGCATGAAATGACGAGTGAAATGCACTATTAAACTTCTAGGGTAGGGCGAACAGAGACCAGGTTAGATCATTTTACATTAAGGTTAATATAAGAATTCAGCGTAATTCTGTCACATTTGTTCAACTTCCGTAGCTCCTATTTCAGATAGCGTACTGGGCTAGGCGGCATCTTAAAGCGAGTAGAATGGCGAGTAAAATGCACTATTAAACTTCTATGATAGGGCAATCAGAGACCCGATTAGATCATTTTGTATTTTGGTTAATATAAGAATTCAGCGAAATTCTATCACATTTGTTCAATTTACGTCGCTCCTATTTCAGATAGCGTATTGGGCTAAGCGGCATCTCAAAGCGCATGGATTGACGAGTGAAATGCTCTATTAAACTTCTGGGGTAGGGCGAACAGAAACCCGAATAGATCATTTTATATTACGGTTAATATAAGAATGCAGCGTAATTCTATCACATTTGTTCAATTTACGTCGCTCCTATTTCAGATAGCGTATTGGGAGTAGCGGCATCTCAAAGCGCTTGAAAGGGCGAGTAAAATGCACTATTAACCTTCAAGGGTAGGGCAAACAGAGACCCGATTAGATCATTTTATATTATGGTTAATTTAAGAATTCAGAAAAATTCTATCACATTTGTTCAATTTACGTCGTTGCTATTTCAGATAGCGTATTGGGCTATGCGGCATCTCAAAGCGCATGAAATGACGAGTAAAATGCACTATTAAACTTCTAGGGTGGGGCAAACAGATACCCGATTAGATCATTTTATATTACGGTTAATATAAGAATTCTGCGTAATTCTATCACATTTGTTCAACTTACGTCGCTCCTCTTTCAGATAGCGTACTGGGCTAGGCGGCATCTTAAAGCGCGTGGAATGGCGAGTAAAATGCACTATTAAACTTCTATGATAGGGCTATCAGAGACCCGATTAGATCATTTTATATTTTGGTTAATATAAGAATTCAGCGAAATGCTATCACATTTGTTCAATTTACGTCGCTCCTATTTCAGATAGCGTACTGGGCTCAGCGGCATCTCAAAGCGCATGAAATGGCGAGTAAAATGCACTATCAAACTTCTATGATAGGGCAATCAGAGACCCGATTAGATCATTTTATATTTTGGTTAATATAAGAATTCAGCGAAATTCTATCACATTTGTTCAATTTACGTCGTTCCTATTTCAGATAGCGTATTGGGCTATGCGACATCTCAAAGCGCATGAAATGACGAGTAAAATGCACTATTAAACTTCTAGGGTAGGGCAAACAGAGACCCGATTAGATCATTTTATATTTTGGTTAATATAAGAATTGAGCGAAATTCTGTCACATTTGTTGAATTTACGTCGCTCCTATTAAAGATAGCGTATTGGGCTAAGCGGCATCTGAAAGCGCATGAAATGACGAGTAAAATGCACTATTAAACTTCTAGGGTGGGGCAAACAGATACCCGATTAGATCATTTTATATTACGGTTAATATAAGAATTCAGCGTAATTCTATCACATTTGTTCAACTTACGTCACTCCTCTTTCAGATAGCGTACTGGGCTAGGCGGCATCTTAAAGCGCGTGGAATGGCGAGTAAAATGCACTATTAAACTTCTATGATAGGGCTATCAGAGACCCGATTAGATCATTTTATGTTTTGGTTAATATAAGAATTCAGCGAAACTCTATCACATTTGTTCAATTTACGTCGCTCCTATTTCAGATAGCGTATTGGGGTAAGCTGCATCTCAAAGCGCAAGACATGGCGAGTAAAATGCACTATTAAACTTCTAGGGTAGGGCAATCAGAGACCCGATTAGATCACTTTGTATTTTGGTTAATATAAGAATTCAGCGAAATTCTATTACATTTGTTTAATTTACGTCGCTCCTATTTCAGATAGCGTATTGGGCTAAGCGGCATCTCAAAGCGCATGAAATGGCGAGTAAAATGCACTATTATACTTCTAGTGTAGGGCAATCGGAGACCCGATTAGATCATTTTATATTATGCTTAATTTAAGAATTCAGCAAAATTCTATCACATTTGTTCAATTTACGTAGTTCCTATTTCAGATAGCATACTGGGCTAGGCGGTATCTTAAAGCGCGCGGAATGGCGAGTAAAACGCACTATTAAACTTCTATGATAGGGCAATCAGAGACCCGATTAGATCATTTTATATTTTGTTTAATATAAGAATTCAGCGAAATTCTATCACATTTGTTCAATTTACGTCGCTCCTATTTCAGATAGCGTATTGGGCTAAGCGGCATCTCAAAGCGCGTGAAATGGCGAGTAAAATGCACTATTAAACTTCTATGATAGGGCAATCAGAGACCCGATTACATCATTTTGTATTTTGGTTAATATAAGAATTCAGCGAAATTCTATCAGATTTGTTCAATTTACGTCGCTCCTATTTCAGATAGCGTATTGGGAGTAGTGGCATCTCAAAGCGCATGAAAGGGCGAGTAAAATGCACTATTAAACTTCAAGGGTAGGGCAAACAGAGACCCGATTAGATCATTTTATATTATGGTTAATTTAAGAATTCAGAAAAATTCTATCACATTTGTTCAATTTACGTCGTTCCTATTTCAGATAGCGTATTGGGCTATGCGGCATCTCAAAGCGCATGAAATGACGAGTAAAATGCACTATTAAACTTCTAGGGTAGGGCAAACAGAGACCCGATTAGATCATTTTATATTACGATTAATATAAGAATTCAGCGTAATTCTATCACATTTGTTCAAATTACGTCGCTCCTATTTCAGATAGCGTACTGGGCTAGGCGGCATCTCAAAGCACGTGGAAGGGCGAGTAAAATGCACTACTGAACTTCTATGAACTGGCAATCAGAGACCCGATTAGATCATTTTATATTTTGGTTAATATAAGAATTCAGCGAAATTCTCTCACATTTGTTCAATTTACGTCGCTGATATTTCAGATAGCGTATTGGGCTAAGCGGCATCTCAAAGCGCAAGAAATGTCGAGTGAAATGCACTATTAAACTTCTAGGGTAGGGCAAACAGAGACCCGATAAGATCATTTTATATTATGGTTAATTTAAGAATTCAGCGAAATTCTATCACATTTGTTCAATTTACGTCGCTCCTATTTCAGATAGCCTATTGGGCTAAGCGGCATCTCAATGCGCATGAAATGGCGAGTAAAATGCACTATTAAACTACTAGGGTAGGGCAAACAGAGACCCGATTAGATCATTTTATATTTTGGTTAATATAAGTATTGAGCGAAATTCTGTCACATTTGTTCAATTTACGTCGCTCCTATTAAGGATAGCGTATTGGGCTAAGCGGCATCTGAAAGCGCATGAAATGGCGAGTAAAATGCACTATTAAACTTCTAGGGCAGGGCAAACAGAGACCCGATTACATCATCTTATATTATGATTAATTTAAGAAGCCAGCAAAATTCTATCACATTTGTTCAATTTACGTCGTTCCTATTTCAGATAGCGTACTGGGCTAGGCGGCATCTTAAAGCGCGTGGAATGGCGAGTAAAATGCACTATTAAACTTCTATGATAGGGCTATCAGAGACCCGATTAGATCATTTTATATTTTGGTTAATATCAGAATTCAGCGAAATTCTATCACATCTGTTCAATTTACGTCGCTCATATTTCAGATAGCGTACTGGGCTAAGCGGCATCTCAAAGCGCATGAAATGGCGAGTAAAATGCACTATTAAACTTCTAGGATAAGGCAAACAGAGACCCGATTAGGTCATTTTATATTGTGGTTAATATAAGAATTCAGCGTAATTCTGTCACATTTGTTCAACTTACGTAGCTCCTATTTCAGATAGCGTACTTGGCTAGGCGGCAACTTAAAGCGCGTGGAATGTCGAGTAAAATGCACTATCAAACTTCTATGATAGGGCAATCAGAGACCCGATTAGATCATTTTATATTTTGGTTAACATAAGAATTCAGCGAAATTCTATCACATTTGTTCAATTTACGTCGTTCCTATTTCAGATAGCGTATTGGGCTATGCGACTTCTGAAAGCGCATGAAATGACGAGTAAAATGCACTATTAAACTTCTAGGGCAGGGCAAACAGAGACCCGATTAGATCATTTTATATTACGGTTAATATAAGAATTCAGCGTAATTCTATCACATTTGTTCAATTTACGTCGTTGCTATTTCAGATAGCGTATTGGGCTATGCGGCATCTCAAAGCGCATGAAATGACGAGTAAAATGCACTATTAAACTTCTAGGGTGGGGCAAACAGATACCCGATTAGATCATTTTATATTACGGTTAATATAAGAATTCAGCGTAATTCTATCACATTTGTTCAACTTACGTCGCTCCTCTTTCAGATAGCGTACTGGGCTAGGCGGCATCATAAAGCGCGTGGAATGGCGAGTAAAATGCACTACTAAACTACTATGATAGGGCAATCAGAGACCCGTTTAGGTCATTTTATATTTTGGTTAATATAAGAATTCAGCGAAATTCTATCACATTTGTTCAATTTACGTCGCTCCTATTAAAGATAGCGTATTGGGCTAAGCGGCATCTGAAAGCGCATGAAATGGCGAGTAAAATGCACTATTAAACTTCTAGGGTAGGGCAAACAGAGACCCGATTAGATCATTTTATATTATGATTAATTTAAGAAGTCAACAAAATTCTATCACATTTGTTCAATTTACGTCGTTCCTATTTCAGATAGCGTACTGGGCTAGGCGGCATCTTAAAGCGCGTGGAATGGCGAGTAAAATGCACTATTAAACTTCTATGATAGGGCTATCAGAGACCCGATTAGATCATTTTATGTTTTGGTTAATATAAGAATTCAGCGAAACGCTATCACATTTGTTCAATTTACGTCGCTCCTATTTCAGATAGCGTATTGGGGTAAGCTGCATCTCAAAGCGCAAGACATGGCGAGTAAAATGCACTATTAAACTTCAAGGGTAGAGCAAACAGAGACCCGATTAGATCACTTTATATTATGGTTAATTTAAGAATTCAGAAAAATTCTATCACATTTGTTCAATTTACGTCGTTCCTATTTCAGATGGCGTATTGGGCTATGCGACATCTCAAAGCGCATGAAATGACGAGTAAAATGCACTATTAAACTTCTAGGGTAGGGCAAACAGAGACCCGATTAGATCATTTTATATTACGGTTAATATAAGAATTCAGCGTAATTCTATCACATTTGTTCAACTTACGTCGCTCCTATTTCAGATAGCGTACTGGGCTAGGCGGAATCTCAAAGCGCGTGGAAGGGCGAGTAAAATGCACTACTAAACTTCTATGATCGGGCAATCAGAGACCCGATTACATCATTTTATATTTTGGTTAATATAAGAATTCAGCGAAATTCTCTCACATTTGTTCCATTTACGTCGCTGATATTTCAGATAGCGTATTGGGCTAAGCGGCATCTCAAAGCGCAAGAAATGTGGAGTAAAATGCACTATTAAACTTCTAGGGTAGGGCAAACAGAGACCCGATAAGATCATTTTATATTATGGTTAATTTAAGAATTCAGCGAAATTCTATCACATTTGTTCCATTTACGTCGCTCCTATTTCAAATAGCGTATTGGGCTAAGCGGCATCTTAAAGCGCGTGGAATGGCGAGTAAAATGCACTATTACACTTCTAGGGTAGGGCAAACAGAGACCCGATTAGATCATTTTATATTATGGTTAATTTAAGAATTCACCGAAATTCCATCACACTTGTTCAATTTACGTCGCTCCTATTTCAGATAGCGTATTGGGCTAAGCGGCATCTCAAAGCCCATGAAATGGCGATTAAAATGCACTATTAAACTTCTAGGGTAAGGCAAACAGATACCCGATTAGATCATTTTATATTACGGTTAATATAAGAATTCAGCGTAATTCTATCACATTTGGTCAACTTACGTCGCTCCTATTTCAGATAGCGCACTGTGCTAGGCGGCATCTTAAAGCGCGTGGAATGGCGAGTAAAATGCACTACTAAACTACTATGATAGGGCAATCAGAGACCCGTTTAGGTCATTTTATATTTTGGTTAATATAAGAATTCAGCGAAATTCTATCACATTTGTTCAATTTACGTCACTCCTATTAAAGATAGCGTATTGGGCTAAGCGGCCTCTGAAAGCGCATGAAATGGCGAGTAAAATGCACTATTAAACTTCTAGGGTAGGGCAAACAGAGACCCGATTAGATCATTTTATATTATGGTTAATTTAAGAATTCAGCGAAATTCTATCACATTTGTTCAATTTACGTCGCTACTATTTCAGATAGCGTATTGGGCTAAGCGGCATCTCAAAGCGCATGAAATGGCGAGTATAATGCACTATTAAACTTCTAGAATAAGGCAAACAGAGACCCGATTAGATCATTTTATATTACGGTTAATATAAGAATTCAGCGTAATTCTATCACATTTGTTCAACTTACGTCGCTCCTCTTTCAGATAGCGTACTGGGCTAGGCGGCATCTTAAAGCGCGTGGAATGGCGAGTAAAATGCACTATTAAACTTCTATGATAGCGCTATCAGAGACCCGATTAGATCATTTTATATTGTGGTTAATATAAGAATTCAGTGAAATTCTAACACATTTGTTCAATTTACGTCGCTCCTATTTCAGATAGCGTACTGGGCTAGGCTGCGTCATAAAGCGCGTGGAATGGCGAGTAAAATGAACTATTAAACTTCTAGGATAAGGCAAACAGAGACCCGATTAGATCATTTTATATTACGGTTAATATAAGAATTCAGCGTAATTCTATCACATTTGTTCAACTTACGTCGCTCCTCTTTCAGATAGCGTACTGGGCTAGGCGGCATCTTAAAGCGCGTGGAATGGCGAGTGAAATGCACTATTAAACTTCTATGATAGGGCTATCAGAGACCCGATTAGATCATTTTATATTTTGGTTAATATAAGAATTCAGTGAAATTCTATCACATTTGTTCAATTTACGTCGCTCCTATTTCAGTTAGCGTATTGGGCTAAGCAGCATCTCAAAGTGCATGAAATTGCGAGTAAAATGCACTATTAAACTTCTAGGGTAGGGCAAACAGAGACCCGATTAGATCATTTTATATAATGGTTAATTTAAGAATTCAGCAAAATTCTATCACATTTGTTCAACTTACGTCGCTCCTCTTTCAGATAGCGTACTGGGCTAGGCGGCATCTTAAAGCGCGTGGAATGGCGAGTAAAATGCACTATTAAACTTCTATGATAGGGCAATCAGAGACCCGATTAGATCATTTTATATTTTGGTTAATATAAGAATTCAGCAAAATTCTATCACATTTGTTCAATTTATATCGCTCCTATTTCAGATAGCGTATTGGGCTAAGCGGTATCTCAAAGCGCATGAAATGAGGAGTAAAATGCACTATTAAAGTTCTAGGGTAGGGCAAACAGAGACCCGACTAGATCATTTTATATTATGGTTAATTTAAGAATTCAGCGAAATACTATCACATTCGTTCAATTTACGTCGCTCCTATTTCAGATAGCGTATTGGGCTAAGCGGCATCTCAAAGCGCGTGAAATGGCGAGTAAAATGCACTATTAAACTTCTATGATAGGGCAATCAGAGACCCGATTACATCATTTTGTATTTTGGTTAATATAAGAATTCAGCGAAATTCTATCAGATTTGTTCAATTTACGTCGCTCCTATTTCAGATAGCGTATTGGGAGTAGTGGCATCTCAAAGCGCATGAAAGGGCGAGTAAAATGCACTATTAAACTTCAAGGGTAGGGCAAACAGAGACCCGATTAGATCATTTTATATTATGGTTAATTTAAGAATTCAGAAAAATTCTATCACATTTGTTCAATTTACGTCGTTCCTATTTCAGATAGCGTATTGGGCTATGCGGCATCTCAAAGCGCATGAAATGACGAGTAAAATGCACTATTAAACTTCTAGGGTAGGGCAAACAGAGACCCGATTAGATCATTTTATATTACGATTAATATAAGAATTCAGCGTAATTCTATCACATTTGTTCAAATTACGTCGCTCCTATTTCAGATAGCGTACTGGGCTAGGCGGCATCTCAAAGCACGTGGAAGGGCGAGTAAAATGCACTACTGAACTTCTATGAACGGGCAATCAGAGACCCGATTAGATCATTTTATATTTTGGTTAATATAAGAATTCAGCGAAATTCTCTCACATTTGTTCAATTTACGTCGCTGATATTTCAGATAGCGTATTGGGCTAAGCGGCATCTCAAAGCGCAAGAAATGTCGAGTGAAATGCACTATTAAACTTCTAGGGTAGGGCAAACAGAGACCCGATAAGATCATTTTATATTATGGTTAATTTAAGAATTCAGCGAAATTCTATCACATTTGTTCAATTTACGTCGCTCCTATTTCAGATAGCCTATTGGGCTAAGCGGCATCTCAATGCGCATGAAATGGCGAGTAAAATGCACTATTAAACTTCTAGGGTAGGGCAAACAGAGACCCGATTAGATCATTTTATATTTTGGTTAATATAAGTATTGAGCGAAATTCTGTCACATTTGTTCAATTTACGTCGCTCCTATTAAGGATAGCGTATTGGGCTAAGCGGCATCTGAAAGCGCATGAAATGGCGAGTAAAATGCACTATTAAACTTCTAGGGCAGGGCAAACAGAGACCCGATTACATCATCTTATATTATTATTAATTTAAGAAGCCAGCAAAATTCTATCACATTTGTTCAATTTACGTCGTTCCTATTTCAGATAGCGTACTGGGCTAGGCGGCATCTTAAAGCGCGTGGAAAGGCGATTAAAATGCACTATTAAACTTCTATGATAGGGCAATCAGAGACCCGATTAGATCATTTTATATTACGGTTAATATAAGAATTCAGCGTAATTCTATCACATTTGTTCAACTTACCTCGCTCCTATTTCAGATAGCGCACTGGGCTAGGCGGCATCTTAAAGCGCGTGGAATGGCGAGTAAAATGCACTACTAAACTACTATGATAGGGCAATCAGAGACCCGTTTAGGTCATTTTATATTTTGCTAATATAAGAATTCAGCGAAATTCTATCACATTTGTTCAATTTACGTCGCTCCTATTAAAGATAGCGTATTGGGCTAAGCGGCATCTGAAAGCGCATGAAATGGCGAGTAAAATGCACTATTAAACTTCTAGGGTAGGGCAAACAGAGACCCGATTAGATCATTTTATATTATGATTAATTTAAGAAGTCAACAAAATTCTATCACATTTGTTCAATTTACGTCGTTCCTATTTCAGATAGCGTACTGGGCTAGGCGGCATCTTAAAGCGCGTGGAATGGCGAGTAAAATGCACTATTAAACTTCTATGATAGGGCTATCAGAGACCCGATTAGATCATTTTATATTTTGGTTAATATCAGAATTCAGCGAAATTCTATCACATTTGTTCAATTTACGTCGCTCATATTTCAGATAGCGTACTGGGCTAAGCGGCATCTCAAAGCGCATGAAATGGCGAGTAAAATGCACTATTAAACTTCTAGGATAAGGCAAACAGAGACCCGATTAGGTCATTTTATATTGCGGTTAATATAAGAATTCAGCGTAATTCTGTCACATTTGTTCAACTTACGTAGCTCCTATTTCAGATAGCGTACTGGGCTAGGCGGCAACTTAAAGCGCGTGGAATGTCGAGTAAAATGCACTATCAAACTTCTATGATAGGGCAATCAGAGACCCGATTAGATCATTTTATATTTTGGTTAACATAAGAATTCAGCGAAATTCTATCACATTTGTTCAATTTACGTCGTTCCTATTTCAGATAGCGTATTGGGCTATGCGACTTCTGAAAGCGCATGAAATGACGAGTAAAATGCACTATTAAACTTCTAGGGCAGGGCAAACAGAGACCCGATTAGATCATTTTATATTACGGTTAATATAAGAATTCAGCGTAATTCTATCACATTTGTTCAACTTACGTCGCTCCTATTTCAGATAGCGTAGTGGGCTAGGCGGAATCTCAAAGCGCGTGGAAGGGCGAGTAAAATGCACTACTAAACTTCTATGATAGGGCAATCAGAGACCCGATTACATAATTTTATATTTTGGTTAATATAAGAAATCAGCGAAATTCTCTCACATTTGTTCAATTTACGTCGCTGATATTTCAGATAGCGTATTGGGCTAAGCGGCATCTCAATGCGCATGAAATGGTGAGTAAAATGCACTATTAAACTTCTAGGATAAGGCAAACAGAGACCCGATTAGATCATTTTATATTTTGGTTAGTATAAGAATTCAGCGAAATTCTATCAGATTTGTTCAATTTACGTCGCTCCTATTTCAGATAGCGTATTGGGAGTAGCGGCATCTCAAAGCGCATGAAAGGGCGAGTAAAATGCACTATTAACCTTCAAGGGTAGGGCAAACGGAGACCCGATTAGATCATTTTATATTATGGTTAATTTAAGAATTCAGAAAAATTCTATCACATTTGTTCAATTTACGTCGTTGCTATTTCAGATAGCGTATTGGGCTATGCGGCATCTCAAAGCGCATGAAATGACGAGTAAAATGCACTATTAAACTTCTAGGGTGGGGCAAACAGATACCCGATTAGATCATTTTATATTACGGTTAATATAAGAATTCAGCGTAATTCTATCACATTTGTTCAACTTACGTCGCTCCTCTTTCAGATAGCGTACTGGGCTAGGCGGCATCTTAAAGCGCGTGGAATGGCGAGTAAAATGCACTATTAAACTTCTATGATAGGGCTATCAGAGACCCGATTAGATCATTTTATATTTTGGTTAATATAAGAATTCAGTGAAATTCTATCACATTTGTTCAATTTACGTCGCTCCTATTTCAGTTAGCGTATTGGGCTAAGCAGCATCTCAAAGTGCATGAAATTGCGAGTAAAATGCACTATTAAACTTCTAGGGTAGGGCAAACAGAGACCCGATTAGATCATTTTATATAATGGTTAATTTAAGAATTCAGCAAAATTCTATCACATTTGTTCAACTTACGTCGCTCCTCTTTCAGATAGCGTACTGGGCTAGGCGGCATCTTAAAGCGCGTGGAATGGCGAGTAAAATGCACTATTAAACTTCTATGATAGGGCAATCAGAGACCCGATTAGATCATTTTATATTTTGGTTAATATAAGAATTCAGCAAAATTCTATCACATTTGTTCAATTTATATCGCTCCTATTTCAGATAGCGTATTGGGCTAAGCGGTATCTCAAAGCGCATGAAATGAGGAGTAAAATGCACTATTAAACTTCTATGATAGGGCTATCAGAGACCCGATTAAATCATTTTATATTTTGGTTAATATAAGAATTCAGCGAAATTCTATCACATTTGTTCAACTTACGTCGCTCCTATTTCAGATAGCGTATTGAGCTAAGCGGCATCTCAAAGCGCATGAAATGGCGAGTAAGATGTACTATTAAACTTCTAGGATAAGGCAAACAGAGAACCGATTAGATCATTTTATATTACGGATAATATAAGAATTCAGCGTAATTCTATCACATTTGTTCAACTTACGCCGCACCTGCTTGAGATAGCGTACTGGGCTAGGCGGCATCTTAAAGCGCGTGGAAGGGCGAGTAAAATGCACTATTAAACTTCTAGGCTAGGGCGAACAGAGACCCGATTAGATCATTATATATTTTGGTTAATTTAAGAATTCAACGAAATTCTATCACATTTGTTCAATTTACGTCGCTCCTATTTCAGATAGCGTATTGGGCTAAGCGGCACCTCAAAGCGCATGAAATGGCGAGTAAAATGCACTATTAAACTTCTAGGGTAAGGCAAACAGAGACCCGATTAGATCATATTACATTATGGTTAATAAAAGAATTCAGCGAAATTCTATCACATTTGTTCAATTTAGGTCGCTCCTATTTCAGATAGCGTATTCGGATAAGCGGCATCTCAAAGCGCATGAAATGGCGAGTAAAATGCACTATTAAACTTCTAGGGTAGGGCAAACAGAGACCCGATTAGATCATTTTATATTATGGATAATTTCAGAATTCAGCGAAATTCTATCACATTTGTTCAATTTACGTCGCTCCTATTTCAGATAGCGTATTGGGCTAAGCGGCATCTCAAAGCGCATGAAATGGCGAGTAAAATGCACTATTATACTTCTAGGCTAGGGCGAACAGAGACCCGATTAGATCATTTTATATTACGGATAATATAAGAATTCAGCGTAATTCTATCACATTTGTTCAACTTACGCCGCACCTGCTTGAGATAGCGTACTGGGCTAGGCGGCATCTTAAAGCGCGTGGAATGGCGAGTAAAATGCACTATTAAACTTCTATGATAGGGCAATCAGGGACCCGATCAGATCATTTTACATTAAGGTTAATATAAGAATTCAAGGAAATTCTATCACATTTGTTCAATTTACGTCGCTCCTATTTCAGACAGCGTATTCGGCTAAGCGGCATCTCAAAGCGCATGAAATGATGAGTGAAATGCACTATTAAACTTCTATGATAGGGCAATCAGAGACCCGATTAGATCATTTTATATTTTGGTTAATTTAATAATTCAGCAAAATTCTATCACATTTGTTCAATTTACGTCGTTCCTATTTCAGATAGCGTACTGGGCTAGGCGGCATCTTCAGGGGCGTGGAAGGGCGAGTAAAATGCACGACTAAACATCTACGATAGGGCAATCAGAGACCCGATTAGATCATTTTATATTTTGTTTAATATAAGATTTCAGGGAAATTCTATCACATTTGTTCAATTTACGTCGCTCCTATTTCAGATAGCGTATTGGGCTAAGCGGCATCTCAAAGCGCATGGAACGTCCAATAGAATGCACTATTAATCTTCTAGGCTAGGGCAAACAGAGACCCGATTAGATCATTTTACATTAAGGTTAATATAAGAATTCAGGGAAATTCTATCACATTTGTTCAATTTACGTCGCCCCTATTTCAGATAGCGTATTGGGCTAAGCGGCATCTCAAAGCGCATGAAATGGCGAGCAAAATGCACTATTAAACTTCTAGGGTAGGGCAAACAGAGACCCGATTAGATCATTTTGTATTACCGTTAATTTATGAATTCAGCAAAATTCTATCACATTTGTTCAATTTACGTCGCTCCTATTTCAGATAGCGTACTGGGCTAGGCTGCATCTTAAAGCGCGTGGAATGGCGTGTAAAATGCACTATTAAACTTCTATGATAGGGCAATCAGGGAAGCGATCAGATCATTTTATATTTTGGTTAATATAAGAATTCAAGGAAATTCTATCACATTTGTTCAATTTACGTCGCTCCTATTTCAGATAGCGTACTGGGCTAGGCGGCATCTTAAAGCGCGTGGAATGGCGTGTAAAATGCACTATTAAACTTCTATGATAGGGCAATCAGGGACCCGATCAGATCATTTTATATTTTGGTTAATATAAGAATTCAAGGAAATTCTATCACATTTGTTCAATTTACGTCGCTCCTATTTCAGATAGCGTATTGGGCTAAGCGGCATCTCAAAGCGCAGGGAACGTCCAATAAAATGCACTATTAATCTTCTAGGCTAGGGCAAACAGAGACCCGATTAGATCATTTTACATTAAGGTTAATATAAGAATTCAGGGAAATTCTATCACATTTGTTCAATTTACGTCGCCCCTATTACAGATAGCGTATTGGGCTAAGCGGCACCTCAAAGCGCATGAAATGGCGAGTAAAATGCACTATTAAACTTCTAGGGTAATGCAAAGAGAGACCCGATTAGATCATTTTATATTACGGTTAATATAAGAATTAAGCGTAATTCTATCACATTTGTTCAATTTACGTCACTCCTATTTCAGATAGCCTACTGGGCTAGGCGGCATCTTAAAGCGCGTGGAATGGCGAGTAACATCCACTATTAAACTTCTAGGCTAGGGCGAACAGAGACCCGATTAGATCATTTTACATTATGGTTAATAAAAGAATTCAGCGAAATTCAATCACATTTGTTCAACATACGTCGCTCCTATTTCAGATAGCGTATTGGGCAAAGCGGCATCTCAAAGCGCATGAAATGACGAGTAAAATGCACTATTAAACTTCTAGGGTAGGTCAAACAGAGACCCGATTAGATCATTTTATATTATGGTTAATTTAATCATTCAGCAAAATTCTATCACTTTTGTTCAATTTACGTCGTTCCTATTTCAGATAGCGTACTGGGGTAGGCGGCACCTTAAAGCGCGTGGAATGTCGAGTAAAATGCACTATTAAGCTTCTATGATAGGGCAATAAGAGACCCGATTAGATCATTTGATATTTTGGTTAATATAAGAATTCAGCGAAATTCCATCACATTTATTCAATTTACGTCGCTCCTATTTCAGATAGCTTATTGAGCTAAGCGGCATCTCAAAGCGCATGAGATGGCGAATAAAATGCACTATTAAACTTATAGGCTAGGGTGAACAGAGACCCGATTAGATCATTTTACATTACGGTTAATAAATGAATTCAGCGAAATTCTACCACATTTGTTAAATTTACGTCTCTCCTATTTCAGATAGCGTAGTGGGCTAAGCGGCATCTCAAAGCGCATAAAATGACGAGTGAAATGCACTATTAAACTTCTAGGGTAAGGCAAAGAAAGACCCGATTAGATAATTTTACATTACGGTTAATATAAGAATTCAGCGTAATTCTATCACATTTGTTCAATTTACGTCGCTCCTATTTCAGATAGCGTATTGGGCTAAGCGGCATCTCAAAGCGCATGAAATGGCGAGTGCAATGCAATATTAAACTTCTAGGGTAGGGCGAACAGAGACCCGATTAGATCATTTTACATTAATGTTATTTTAAGAATTCAGGGAAATTCTATCACATTTGTTCAATTTACGTCGCTCCTATTTCAGATAGCGTATTCGGCTAAGCGGCATCTCAAAGCGCATGAAATGATGAGTGAAATGCACTATTAAACTTCTATGATAGGGCAATCAGAGACCCGATTAGATCATTTTATATTTTGGTTAATACATGAATTCAGCGAAATTCTATCACATTTGTTCAATTTACCGTCGGTCCTATTTAAGATAGCGTATTGGGCTAAGCAGCATCTCAAAGCGCACGGAATGTCGAATAAAATGCACTATTAATCTTCTAGGCTAGGGCAAACAGAGACCCGATTAGATCATTTTACGTTAAGGTTAATATAAGAATTCAGGGAAATTCTATCACATTTGTTCAATTTACGTCGCTCCTATTTCAGATAGCGTAGTGGGCTAAGCGGCACCTCAAAGCGCATGAAATGACGAGTGAAATGCACTATTAAACTTCTAGGGTAGGTCTAACAGAGACCCGATTAGATCATTTTATATTACCGTCAATTTAGGAATTCAGCAAAATTCTATCACATTTGTTCAATTTACGTCGCTCCTATTTCAGATAGCGTACTGGGCGAGGCGGCATCTTAAAGCGCGTGGAATGGCGAGTAAAACGCACTATTGAACTTCTATAATAGGGCAATCAGAGACCCGATTAGATCATTTTATAATTTGGTTAATATAAGAATTCAGCGAAATTCTATCACATTTATTCAATTTACGTCGCTCCTATTTCAGATAGCTTATAGGGCTAAGCGGCATCTCAAAGCGCATGAAATGACGAGTGAAATGCACTGTTAAACTTCTAGGGTAGGTCGAACAGAGACCCGATTAGATCATTTTACATTAAGGATAATATAAGAATTCAGGGAAATTCTATCACATTTGTCAATTTACGTCGCTCCTATTTCAGATAGCGTATTGGGCTAAGCGGCATCTCAAGGCGCATGAAATGGAGAATAAAATGCACTATTAAACTTCTAGGTTAGGGCGAACAGAGATCCGATTAGATCATTTTACATTATGGTTCATAAAAGAATTCAGCGAAATTCTATCACATTTTTTCAACTTAAGTCGCTCCTATTTCAGATAGCGTATTGGGCTAAGCGGCAGCTCAAAGCGCATGAAATGCCGAGTAAAATGCAATATTAAGCTTCTAGGGTAGGGCAAACAGATACCCGATTAGATCATTTTATATTATGGTTAATTTAAGAGTTCAGCAAAATTCTATCAGATTTGTTCAATTTACGTCGCTCCTATTTCAGATAGCGTATTGGGCTAAGCGGCATCTCAAAGCGCATGAAATGGCGAGTAAAATGCACTATTAAACTTCTAGGGTAGGGCAAGCAGAGACCCGATTACATCATCTAATATTATGGTTAATTTAAGAACTCAGCAAAATTCTATCACATTTGTTCAATTTACGTCGCTCCTATTTCAGATAGCGTATTGGGCTAAGCGGCATCTCAAAGCGCATGAAATGGCGATTGAAATGCACTATTAGACTTCTATGGTAGGGCGAACAGAGAGCCGATCAGATCATTTTACATTAAGGTTAATATAAGTATTCAGGGAAATTCTGTCACATTTGATCAATTTACGTCGCTCCTCTTTCAGATAGCGTACTGGGCTAGGCGGCATCTTAAAGCGCGTGGAATGGCGAGTAAAATGCACTATTAGATTTCTATGGTAGGGCGTACAGAGACCCGATTAGATCATTTTACATTAAGGTTAATATAAGAATTCAGGGAAATTCTATAACATTTGTTCAATTTACGTCGCTCCTATTCCAGATAGCGTATTGGGCTACGCGGCACCTTAAAGCATATGGAATGGCGAGTAAAATGCACTATTAAACTTCTATGATAGGGCAATCAGAGACCCGATTAGATCATTTTATATTACGGTTAATATAAGAATTCAGCGAAATTCTATCACATTTGTTCAACTTACGTCGCTCCTATTTCAGATAGCGTACTGGGCTAGACGCTATCTTAAAGCGCGTGGAATGGCGAGTAAAATGCACAGCTCAACTTTTATGGTAGGGCAATCAGAGACCCGATTAGCTCTTTTTATATTTTGTTTAATATAAGATTTCATGGAAATTCTATCACATTTGTTCAATTTACGTCGCTCCTATTTCAGATAGCTTATTGGGCTAAGCGGCATGTCAAAGCGCATGAAATGACGAGTGAAATGCACTGTTAAACTTCTATGATATTGCAATCAGCGACCCGATTAGATCATTTTATATTTTGTTTAATATAAGATTTCAGGGAAATTCTATCACATTTGATCAATTTACGTCGCTCCTATTTCAGATAGCGTACTGGGCTAGGCGGCATCTTAAAGCGCGTGGAATGGCGTGTAATATGCACTACTAAACTTCTATGATAGGGCAATCAGAGACCCGATTAGATCATTTTATATTTTGGTTAATATAAGAATTCAGCGAAATTCTATCACATTTGTTCAATTTACGTCGCTCCTATTACAGATAACTTATTGTGCTTAGCGGCATCTCAAAGCGCATGAAGTGACGAGTGAAATGCACTATTAAACTTCTAGGGTAGGGCAAACAGAGACCCGATTATATCATTTTACATTATGGTTAATGTAAGAATTCAGCGAAATTCTATCACATTTGTTCAATTTACGTCGCTCCTATTTCAGATAGCTTATTGGGCTTAGCGGCATCTCAAAGCGCATGAAGTGACGAGTGAAATGCACTATTAAACTTCTAGGGTAGGGCAAACAAAGACCCGATTAGATCATTTTACATTATGGTTAATAAAAGAATTCAGCGAAATTCTATCACATTTGTTCAACTTACGTCGCTCCTATTTCAGATAGCGTACTGGGCTAGGCGCCATCTTAAAGCGCGTGGAATGGCGAGTAAAATGCACTGCTCAACTTCTAGGCTAGGGCGAACAGAGACCCGATCAGATCATTTTACATTATGGTTAATAAAAGAATTCAGAGAAATTCTATCACATTTGTTCAAATTACGTCGCTCCTATTTCAGATAGCGTATTGGGCTAAGCGGCATCTCAAAGTGCATGAAATGGGGAGTGAAATGCACTATTAGACTTCTATGGTAGGGCGAACAGAGACCCGATTAGATCATTTTACATTAAGGTTAATATAAGATTTCAGGGAAATTCTATCACATTTGATCAATTTACGTCGCTCCTATTTCAGATAGCGTACTGGGCTAGGCGGCATCTTAAAGCGCGTGGAATGGCGTGTAATATGCACTACTAAACTTCTATGATAGGGCAATCAGAGACCCGATTAGATCATTTTATATTTTAGTTAATATAAGAATTCAGCGAAATTCTATCACATTTGTTCAATTTACGTCGCTCCTATTACAGATAACTTATTGTGCTTAGCGCCATCTCAAAGCGCATGAAGTTACGAGTGAAATGCACTACTAAACTTCTAGGGTAGTGCAAACAGAGACCCGATTAGATCATTTTATATTTTGTTTAATATAAGATTTCAGGGAAATTCTATCACACTTGTTCAATTTACGTCGCTCCTATTTCAGATAGCTTATTGGGCTAAGCGGCATCTGAAGGCGCGTGAAATGGCGAGTAAAATGCACTATTAAACTTCTAGGGTAGGGCAAACAGAGACCCGATGAGATCATTTTATATTATGGTTAATTTAAGATGTCAGCAAAATTTTATCACATTTGTTCAATTTACGTCGCTCCTAATTCAGATAGCGTACTGGGCTAGGCGGCATCTTAAAGCGCGTGGAATGGCGTGTAATATGCACTACTAAACTTCTATGATAGGGCAATCAGAGACCCGATTAGATCATTTTATATTTTGGTTAATATAAGAATTCAGCGAAATTCTATCACATTTGTTCAATTTACGTCGCTCCTATTACAGATAACTTATTGTGCTTAGCGCCATCTCAAAGCGCATGAAGTTACGAGTGAAATGCACTACTAAACTTCTAGGGTAGTGCAAACAGAGACCCGATTAGATCATTTTACATTATGGTTAATGTAAGAATTCAGCGTAATTCTATCACATTTGTTCAACTTACGTCGCTCCTATTTCAGATAGCGTACTGGGCTAGGCGCCATCTTAAAGCGCGTGGAATGGCGAGTAAAATGCACTGCTCAACTTTTATGATAGGGCAATCAGAAACCCGATTAGCTCATTTTATATTTTGTTTAATATAAGATTTCGGGGAAATTCTATCACATGTGTTCAATTTACGTCGCTCCTATTTCAGATAGCTTATTGGGCTAAGCGGCATGTCAAAGCGCATGAAATGACGAGTGAAATGCACTGTTAAACTTCTATGATAGGGCAATCAGAGACCCGATTAGATCATTTTATATTTTGGTTAATATAAGAATTCAAAGAAATTCTATCACATTTGTTCAATTTACGTCGCTTCTATTGCAGATAGCTTATTGGGCTTAGCGGCATCTGAAGGCGCATGAAATGGCGAGTAAAATGCACTATTAAACTTCTAGGGTAGGGCAAACAGAGACCCGATTAGATCATTTTATATTATGGTTAATTTAAGAATTCAGCAAAATTCTATCACTTTTGTTCAATTTACGTCGTTCCTATTTCATATAGCGTCCTGGGCTAAGCGGCATCTAAAAGCGCATGAAATGGCGAGTATAATGCACTATTAAACTTCTAGGGTAGGGCAAACAGAGACCCGATTAGATCATTTTGTACTATGGTTAATTTAAGAATTCAACGAAATTCTATCACATTTGTTCAACTTACGTCGTTCCTATTTCAGATAGCGTACTGGGCTAGGCGGCATCTTAAAGCGCGTGGAATGACGAGTAAAATGCACTATTAAAATTCTATGGTAGGGCAAACAGAGACTCGATTAGATCATTTTACATTAATGTTAATGAAAGAATTCAGCGAAATTCTATCACATTTGTTCAATTTACGTCGCTCCTATTTCAGATAGCTTATTGGGCTTAGCGGCATCTCAAAGCGCATGAAGTGACGAGTGAAATGCACTATTAAACTTCTAGGGTAGGGCAAGCAGAGACCCGATTAGATCATTTTATATTATGGTTAATTTAAGAATTCAGCGAAATTCTATCACATTTGTTCCATTTACGACGCTCCAATTTCAGATAGCGTATTGGGCTAAGCGGCATCTCAAAGCGCATGAAATGGCGAATAAAATGCACTATTAAACTTCTAGGCTAGGGCGAACAGAGACCCGAGCAGATCATTTTACATTATGGTTAATAAAAGAATTCAGCGTAATTCTATCACATTTGTTCAACTTACGTCGCTCCTATTTCAGATAGCGTATTGGGCTAAGCGGCATCTCAAGGCGCATGAAATGGCGAGTGAAATGCACTATTAGACTTGTATGGTAGGGCGAACAGGGACCCGATGGGATCATTTTACATTAAGGTTAATATAAGAATTCACGGAAATTCTATCACATTTGTTCAATTTACGTCGCTCCTATTTCAGATAGCGTATTGGGCTAAGCCGGATCTCAAAGCGCATGAAATGGCGACTAAAATGCACTATTAAACTTCTAGGGTAGGGCAAACAGAGACCCGTTTAGATCATTTTATATTATGGTTAATTTAAGAATTCAGCAAAATTCTATCACATTTGTTCAACTTACGTCGCTCCTATTTCAGATTGCGTACTGGGCTAGGCGGCAGCTTAAAGCGCGTGGAATGGCGAGTAAAATGCACTACTAAACTTCTATGATAGGGCAGTCAGAGACCCGATTAGATCATTTTATATTTTGTTTAATATAAGATTTCAGGGAAATCCTATCACCTTTGTTCTATTTACGTCCCTCCTATTTCAGTTAGCGTATTGGGCTAACCGGCATCTCAAAGCGCATGAAATGGCGAATAGAATGGACTATTAAACTTCTAGGGTAGGGCAAACGGAGACCCGATTAGATCATTTTATATTACGGTTAATATAAGAATTCAGCGTAATTCTATCACATTTCTTCAAATTACGTCGCTCCTATTTCAGATAGCGTACTGGGCTGGCCGGCATCTTAATGCTCGTGGAATGGCGAGTAAAATGCACTATTAAACTTCTATGATAGGGCAATCAGTGACCCGATTAGATCATTTTATATTATCGTTAATTTAAGAATTCAGCGAAATTCTATCACATTTGTTCAATTTACGTCGCTCCTATTTCAGATAGCGTATTGGGCTAAGCGGCATCTCAAGGCGCATGAAATGGCGAGCAAAATGCACTATTAAACTTCTAGGGTAGGGCAAACAGAGACCCGATTAGATCATTTTGTACTATGGTTAATTTAAGAATTCAGCAAAATTCTATCACGTTTGTTCAATTTTCGTCGCTCCTATTGCAGATAGCGTGTTGGGTTAAGCGGCATCTCGAAGCGCATGAAATGGCGAGAATAATGCACTATTAAACTTCTAGGATAAGTCAAACAGATACCCGATTAGATCATTTTATATTATGGTTAATATAAGAATTCAGCGCAATTCTATCACATTTGTTCAATTTACGTCGCTCATATTTCAGATAGCGTATTGGGTTAAGCGGCATCTCAAAGCGCATGAAATGGCGCGTAAAATGCACTATTAAACTTCTAGGGTAGGGCAAACAGAGACCCGATTAGATCATTTTATATTATGGTTAATTTAAGAATTCAGCAAAATTCTATCACATTTGTTCAATTTACGTCGCTCCTATTTCGGATAGCGTACTGGGCTAGGCGGCATCCTAAAGCGCGTGGAGTGGCGAGTAAAATGCACTATTAAACTTGTATGATAGGGCAATGAGAGACGCGATTAGATCATTTTATATTTTGTTTAATACAAGATTTCAGGGATATTCTATCACATTTGTTCAATTCGTGTCGCTCATATTTCAGATAGCGTATTGGGCTAAGCGGCATCTCAAAGCGCATGAAATGGCGAGTAAAATGCACTATTAAACTCCTAGGGTAGGGCAAACAGAGACCCGATTAGATCATTTTATATTATGGTTAATTTAAGAATTCAGCAAGATTCTATCACATTTGTTGAATTTACGTCGCTCCTATTTCAGATAGCGTACTGGGCTAGGCGGCAACTTAAAGCGCGTGGAATGGCGAGTAAAATGCACTGTTAAACTTCTATGATAGGGCAGTCAGAGACCCGATTAGATCATTTTACATTATGGTTAATGTAAGAATTCAGCGTAATTCTATCACATTTGTTCAACTTACGTCGCTCCTATTTCAGATAGCGTACTGGGCTAGGCGCCATCTTAAAGCGCGTGGAATGGCGAGTAAAATGCACTGCTCAACTTTTATGATAGGGCAATCAGAAACCCGATTAGCTCATTTTATATTTTGTTTAATATAAGATTTCGGGGAAATTCTATCACATGTGTTCAATTTACGTCGCTCCTATTTCAGATAGCTTATTGGGCTAAGCGGCATGTCAAAGCGCATGAAATGACGAGTGAAATGCACTGTTAAACTTCTATGATAGGGCAATCAGAGACCCGATTAGATCATTTTATATTTTGGTTAATATAAGAATTCAAAGAAATTCTATCACATTTGTTCAATTTACGTCGCTTCTATTGCAGATAGCTTATTGGGCTTAGCGGCATCTGAAGGCGCATGAAATGGCGAGTAAAATGCACTATTAAACTTCTAGGGTAGGGCAAACAGAGACCCGATTAGATCATTTTATATTATGGTTAATTTAAGAATTCAGCAAAATTCTATCACTTTTGTTCAATTTACGTCGTTCCTATTTCATATAGCGTCCTGGGCTAAGCGGCATCTAAAAGCGCATGAAATGGCGAGTATAATGCACTATTAAACTTCTAGGGTAGGGCAAACAGAGACCCGATTAGATCATTTTGTACTATGGTTAATTTAAGAATTCAACGAAATTCTATCACATTTGTTCAACTTACGTCGTTCCTATTTCAGATAGCGTACTGGGCTAGGCGGCATCTTAAAGCGCGTGGAATGGCGAGTAAAATGCACTATTAAAATTCTATGGTAGGGCAAACAGAGACTCGATTAGATCATTTTACATTAATGTTAATGAAAGAATTCAGCGAAATTCTATCACATTTGTTCAATTTACGTCGCTCCTATTTCAGATAGCTTATTGGGCTTAGCGGCATCTCAAAGCGCATGAAGTGACGAGTGAAATGCACTATTAAACTTCTAGGGTAGGGCAAGCAGAGACCCGATTAGATCATTTTATATTATGGTTAATTTAAGAATTCAGCGAAATTCTATCACATTTGTTCCATTTACGACGCTCCAATTTCAGATAGCGTATTGGGCTAAGCGGCATCTCAAAGCGCATGAAATGGCGAATAAAATGCACTATTAAACTTCTAGGCTAGGGCGAACAGAGACCCGAGCAGATCATTTTACATTATGGTTAATAAAAGAATTCAGCGTAATTCTATCACATTTGTTCAACTTACGTCGCTCCTATTTCAGATAGCGTATTGGGCTAAGCGGCATCTCAAGGCGCATGAAATGGCGAGTGAAATGCACTATTAGACTTGTATGGTAGGGCGAACAGGGACCCGATGGGATCATTTTACATTAAGGTTAATATAAGAATTCACGGAAATTCTATCACATTTGTTCAATTTACGTCGCTCCTATTTCAGATAGCGTATTGGGCTAAGCCGGATCTCAAAGCGCATGAAATGGCGACTAAAATGCACTATTAAACTTCTAGGGTAGGGCAAACAGAGACCCGTTTAGATCATTTTATATTATGGTTAATTTAAGAATTCAGCAAAATTCTATCACATTTGTTCAACTTACGTCGCTCCTATTTCAGATAGCGTACTGGGCAAGGCGGCAGCTTAAAGCGCGTGGAATGGCGAGTAAAATGCACTACTAAACTTCTATGATAGGGCAGTCAGAGACCCGATTAGATCATTTTATATTTTGTTTAATATAAGATTTCAGGGAAATCCTATCACCTTTGTTCTATTTACGTCCCTCCTATTTCAGTTAGCGTATTGGGCTAACCGGCATCTCAAAGCGCATGAAATGGCGAATAGAATGGACTATTAAACTTCTAGGGTAGGGCAAACGGAGACCCGATTAGATCATTTTATATTACGGTTAATATAAGAATTCAGCGTAATTCTATCACATTTCTTCAAATTACGTCGCTCCTATTTCAGATAGCGTACTGGGCTGGCCGGCATCTTAATGCTCGTGGAATGGCGAGTAAAATGCACTATTAAACTTCTATGATAGGGCAATCAGTGACCCGATTAGATCATTTTATATTATCGTTAATTTAAGAATTCAGCGAAATTCTATCACATTTGTTCAATTTACGTCGCTCCTATTTCAGATAGCGTATTGGGCTAAGCGGCATCTCAAGGCGCATGAAATGGCGAGCAAAATGCACTATTAAACTTCTAGGGTAGGGCAAACAGAGACCCGATTAGATCATTTTGTACTATGGTTAATTTAAGAATTCAGCAAAATTCTATCACGTTTGTTCAATTTTCGTCGCTCCTATTGCAGATAGCGTGTTGGGTTAAGCGGCATCTCGAAGCGCATGAAATGGCGAGAATAATGCACTATTAAACTTCTAGGATAAGTCAAACAGATACCCGATTAGATCATTTTATATTATGGTTAATATAAGAATTCAGCGCAATTCTATCACATTTGTTCAATTTACGTCGCTCATATTTCAGATAGCGTATTGGGTTAAGCGGCATCTCAAAGCGCATGAAATGGCGCGTAAAATGCACTATTAAACTTCTAGGGTAGGGCAAACAGAGACCCGATTAGATCATTTTATATTATGGTTAATTTAAGAATTCAGCAAAATTCTATCACATTTGTTCAATTTACGTCGCTCCTATTTCGGATAGCGTACTGGGCTAGGCGGCATCCTAAAGCGCGTGGAGTGGCGAGTAAAATGCACTATTAAACTTGTATGATAGGGCAATGAGAGACGCGATTAGATCATTTTATATTTTGTTTAATACAAGATTTCAGGGATATTCTATCACATTTGTTCAATTCGTGTCGCTCATATTTCAGATAGCGTATTGGGCTAAGCGGCATCTCAAAGCGCATGAAATGGCGAGTAAAATGCACTATTAAACTCCTAGGGTAGGGCAAACAGAGACCCGATTAGATCATTTTATATTATGGTTAATTTAAGAATTCAGCAAGATTCTATCACATTTGTTGAATTTACGTCGCTCCTATTTCAGATAGCGTACTGGGCTAGGCGGCAACTTAAAGCGCGTGGAATGGCGAGTAAAATGCACTGTTAAACTTCTATGATAGGGCAGTCAGAGACCCGATTAGATCATTTTATATTTTGTTTAATATAAGATTTCAGGGAAATCCTATCACATTTGTTCTATTTACGTCGCTCCTATTTCAGTTAGCGTATTGGGCTAACCGGCATCTCAAAGCGCATGAAATGGCGAATAAAATGGACTATTAAACTTCTAGGGTAGGGCAAACGGAGACCCGATTAGATCATTTTATATTACGGTTAATATAAGAATTCAGCGTAATTCTATCACATTTCTTCAAATTACGTCGCTCCTATTTCAGATAGCGTACTGGGCTGGCCGGCATCTTAAAGCGCGTGGAATGGCGAGTAAAATGCACTATTAAACTTGTATGATAGGGCAATCAGAGACGCGATTAGATCGTTTTATATTTTGTTTAATATAAGATTTCAGGGAAATTCTATCACATTTGTTCAATTTACGTCGCTCCTATTTCAGATAGCGTATTGGGCTAAGCGGCAACTGAAAGCGCATGAAATGACGAGAGGAATGCACTATTAAACTTCTAGGGTAGGGCGAACAGAGACCCGATTAGATCATTTTACATTAAGGTTAATATAAGAATTCAGGGAAATTCTATCACATTTGTTCAATTCGTGTCGCTCATATTTCAGATAGCGTATTGGGCTAAGCGGCATCTCAAAGCGCATGAAATGGCGAGTAAAATGCACTATTAAACTCCTAGGGTAGGGCAAACAGAGACCCGATTAGATCATTTTATATTATGGTTAATTTAAGAATTCAGCAAGATTCTATCACATTTGTTGAATTTACGTCGCTCCTATTTCAGATAGCGTACTGGGCTAGGCGGCATCTTAAAGCGCGTGGAATGGCGAGTAAAATGCACTATTAAACTTCTAGGGTAGGGCAAACAGAGACCCTATTAGATCATTTTATATTATGGTTAATTTAAGAATTCAGCGAAATTCTATCACATTTGTTCCATTTACGTCGCTCCAATTTCAGATAGCGTATTTGGCTAAGCGGCATCTCAAAGCGCATGAAATGGCGAATAAAATGCACTATTAAACTTCTAGGGTGAGGCAAACAGAGACCCGATTAGATCGTTTTATATTACGGTTAATATAAGAATTCAGCGTAATTCTTTCACATTTGTTCAAGTTACGACGCTCCTATTTCAGATAGCGTACTGGGCTAGGCGGCATCTCAAAGCGCATGGAATGGCGAGTAAAATGCACTACTAATCTTCTATGATAGGGCAATCAGAGACCCGAGTAGATCATTTTATATTTTGATTAATATAAGGTTTCAGGGAAATTCTATCACATTTGTTCAATTTACGTCGCTCCTATTTCAGATAGCTTATTGGGCTAAGCGGCAACTCAAAGCGGATGAAATGACGAGTGCAATGCACTATTAAACTTCTAGGGTAGGGCGAACAAAGACCCGATTAGATCATTTTACATTAAGGTTAAAATAAGAATTCAGCGAAATTCTATCACATTTGTTCAATTTACGTCGCTCCTATTTCAGATAGCGTATTGGGCTAAGCTGCATCTCAAAGCGCAAGAAATGGCTCGTACTATGCACTATTCAACTTCTAGGGTAGGGCAAACAGAGACCGGATTAGATCATTTTATATTTTGGTTAATATAAGAATTCAGCGAAATTCTATCACATTTGTGCAATTTACGTCGCTCCCATTTCAGATAGCGTATTGGGCTAAGCGGCATCTGAAAGCGCATGAAATGGCGAGTAAAATGCACTATTAAACTTCTAGGGTAGGGCAATCAGAGACCCGATTAGATCATTTTATATTTTGGTTAATAAATGAAATCATCGAAATTCTATCACATTTGTTCAATTTACATCGCTCCTATTTCAGATAGCGTACTGGGCTAAGCGGCATCTCAAAGCGCATGAAATGGCGAGTAAAATGCACTATTAAACTTCTAGGATAAGGCAAACAGAGACCCGATTAGATCATTTTATATTACGGTTAATATAAGAATTCAGCGTAATTCTGTGACATTTGTTCAACTTACGTAGCTCCTATTTCAGATAGCGTGCTGGGCTAGGCGACAACTTAAAGCGCGTGGAATGGCGAGTAAAATGCACTGTTAAACTTCTATGATAGGGCAATCAGAGACCCGATTAGATCATTTTATATTATGGTTAATTTAAGAATTCAGCAAAATTCTATCACATTTGTTCAATTTACGTCGTTCCTATTTCAGATAGCATACTGGGCTGGGCGGCATCTTAAAGCGCGTGGAATGGCGAGTAAAATGCACTATTAATCTTCTATGATAGGGCAATCAGAGACCCGATTAGATCATTTTATATTTTGGTTAATATAAGAATTCAGCGTAATTCTTTCACATTTGTTCAATTTATGTCGCTCCTATGTCAGATAGCATATTGGGCTAAGCGGCATCTCAAAGCGCATGAAATGGCGAGTAAAATGCACTATTAAACTTCTAGGATAAGGCAAACAGAGACCCGATTAGATCATTTTATATTACGGTTAATATAAGAAATCAGCGTAATTCTGTCACATTCGTTCAACTTACGTAGCTCCTATTTCAGATAGCGTACTGGGCTAGGCGGCATCTTAAAGCGCGTGGAATGGCGAGTAAAATGCACTATTAAACTTCTATGATAGGGCAATCAGAGACCCGATTAAAGCATTTTATATTTTGGTTAATATAAGAATTTAGCGAAATTCTATCACATTTGTTCAATTTGCGTCGCTCCTATTTCAGATAGCGTATTGGGCTAAGCGGCATCTCAAAGCGCATGAAATGACGAATAAAATGCACTGTTAAGCTTGTACGCTAGGGCGAACAGAGACCCGATTAGATCACTTAACATTATGGTAAATAAAAGAATTCAGCAAAATTCTATCACATTTGTTCAATTTACGTCGCTCCTATTTCAGATAGCTTACTGGGCTACGCGGTATCTTAAAGCGCGTGGAATGGCGAGTAAAATGCACTATTAAACTTCTAGGATAAGGCAAACGGAGACCCGATTAGACCATTTTATATTACGGTTAATATAAGAATTCAGCGTTATTCTATCACATTCGTTCAATTTACGTCGCTCCTATTTCAGATATCGTATTGGGCTAAGCGGCATCTCAAAGCGCATGAAATGGCGAGTAAAATGCACTGCTAAACTTCTAGGGTAGGGCGAACGAAGGCCCGATTAGATCATTTTACATTGAGGTTAATATAAGAATTCAGGGAAATTCTATCACATTTGTTCAATTTACGTCGCTCCTATTTCAGATAGCGTATTGGTCTAAGCGCCATCTCGAAGCGCATGAAATTGCGAGTGGAATGCACTATTAAACTTCTAGGGTAGGGCGAACAGAGACCCGATTACATCATTTTATATTATGGTTAATATAAGAATTCAGCGAAATTCTATCACATTTGTTCAATTTGCGTCGCTCCTATTTCAGATAGCGTATTGGGCTAAGCGGCATCTCAAAGCGCATGAAATGACGAATAAAATGCACTATTAAGCTTGTACGCTAGGGCGAACAGAGACCCGATTAGATCATTTAACATTATGGTAAATAAAAGAATTCAGCGAAATTCTATTACATTTGTTCAATTTACGTCGCTCCTATTTCAGATAGCGTACTGGGCTAGGCGGCATCTCAAAGCGCATGAAATGACGAGTAAAATGCTCTATTAAACTTCTAGGGTAGGGCAAACAGAGACCCGATTAGGTCATTTCATATTATGGTTGATTTAAGAATTCAGCGGAATTCTATCACATTTGTTCAAGTTACATCGCTCATATTTCAGATAGCTTATTGGGCTAAGCGGCATCTCAAAGCGCATGAAATGGCGAGTAAAATGCACTATTAAACTTCTAGGATAAGGCAAACAGAGACCCGATTAGATCATTTTATATTACGGTTAATATAAGAATTCAGCGTAATTCTGTGACATTTGTTCAACTTACGTAGCTCCTATTTCAGATAGCGTGCTGGGCTAGGCGACAACTTAAAGCGCGTGGAATGGCGAGTAAAATGCACTGTTAAACTTCTATGATAGGGCAATCAGAGACCCGATTAGATCATTTTATATTATGGTTAATTTAAGAATTCAGCAAAATTCTATCACATTTGTTCAATTTACGTCGTTCCTATTTCAGATAGCATACTGGGCTGGGCGGCATCTTAAAGCGCGTGGAATGGCGAGTAAAATGCACTATTAATCTTCTATGATAGGGCAATCAGAGACCCGATTAGATCATTTTATATTTTGGTTAATATAAGAATTCAGCGTAATTCTTTCACATTTGTTCAATTTATGTCGCTCCTATGTCAGATAGCATATTGGGCTAAGCGGCATCTCAAAGCGCATGAAATGGCGAGTAAAATGCACTATTAAACTTCTAGGGTGAGGCAAACAGAGACCCGATTAGATCATTTTATATTACGGTTAATATAAGAAATCAGCGTAATTCTGTCACATTCGTTCAACTTACGTAGCTCCTATTTCAGATAGCGTACTGGGCTAGGCGGCATCTTAAAGCGCGTGGAATGGCGAGTAAAATGCACTATTAAACTTCTATGATAGGGCAATCAGAGACCCGATTAAAGCATTTTATATTTTGGTTAATATAAGAATTCAGCGAAATTCTATCACATTTGTTCAATTTGCGTCGCTCCTATTTCAGATAGCGTATTGGGCTAAGCGGCATCTCAAAGCGCATGAAATGACGAATAAAATGCACTGTTAAGCTTGTACGCTAGGGCGAACAGAGACCCGATTAGATCACTTAACATTATGGTAAATAAAAGAATTCAGCAAAATTCTATCACATTTGTTCAATTTACGTCGCTCCTATTTCAGATAGCTTACTGGGCTACGCGGTATCTTAAAGCGCGTGGAATGGCGAGTAAAATGCACTATTAAACTTCTAGGATAAGGCAAACGGAGACCCGATTAGACCATTTTATATTACGGTTAATATAAGAATTCAGCGTTATTCTATCACATTTGTTCAACTTACGTCGCTCCTATTTCAGAAAGCGTACTCGGATAGGCGGCATCTTAAAGCGCGTGGAATGGCGAGTAAAATGCACTATTAAACTTCTCGGGTAATGCAAACAGAGACCCGATTAGATCATTTTATATTACGGTTAATATAAGATTTCTGGGAAATTCTATCACATTTGTTCAATTTACGTCGCTCCTATTTCAGATAGCTATTGGGATAAGCGGCATCTCAAAGCGCATGAAATGACGAGAGAAATGCACTATTAAACTTCTAGGGTAGGGCGAACAGAGACCCGATTACATCATTTTATATTATGGTTAATATAAGAATTCAGCGAAATTCTATCACATTTGTTCAATTTGCGTCGCTCCTATTTCAGATAGCGTATTGGGCTAAGCGGCATCTCAAAGCGCATGAAATGACGAATAAAATGCACTATTAAGCTTGTACGCTAGGGCGAACAGAGACCCGATTAGATCATTTAACATTATGGTAAATAAAAGAATTCAGCGAAATTCTATTACATTTGTTCAATTTACGTCGCTCCTATTTCAGATAGCGTACTGGGCTAGGCGGCATCTCAAAGCGCATGAAATGACGAGTAAAATGCTCTATTAAACTTCTAGGGTAGGGCAAACAGAGACCCGATTAGGTCATTTCATATTATGGTTGATTTAAGAATTCAGCGGAATTCTATCACATTTGTTCAAGTTACATCGCTCATATTTCAGATAGCTTATTGGGCTAAGCGGCATCTCAAAGCGCATGAAATGGCGAGTAAAATGCACTATTAAACTTCTAGGATAAGGCAAACAGAGACCCGATTAGATCATTTTATATTACGGTTAATATAAGAATTCAGCGTAATTCTGTCACATTTGTTCAATATACGTCGCTCCAATTTCAGATAGCTTATTGGACTGAGCGGCATCGCAAAGCGCATGAATTGACGAGTGAAATGCACTATTAAACTTCTTGGGTAGGGCGAACAAAGACCCGATTAGATCATTTTACATTAAGGTTAATATAAGAATTCAGCGAAATTCTATCACATTTGTTCAATTTACATCGCTCCTATTTCAGACAGCGACTTGTGCTAAGCGGCATCTCAAAGCGCAAGAAATGGCGAGTAAAATGCACTATTAAACTTCTAGGGTAGGGCAAACAGAGACCCGATTAGGTCATTTCATATTATAGTTAATTTAAGAATTCAGCGAAATTCTATCACATTTGTTCAATTTACGTCGCTCCTATTTCAGATAGATTATTGGGCTAAGCGGCAACTCAAAGCGCATGAAATGACGAGTGAAATGCACTATTAAACTTCTAGGGTGGGGCAATCAGAGACCCGATAAGATCATTTTATATTATGGTTAATATAAGAATTCAGCGATATTCTATCGCATTTGTTCAATTTGCGTCGCTCCTATTTCAGATAGCGTATTGGGCTAAGCGGCATCTCAAAGCGCATGAAATGACGAATAAAATGCACTATTAAGCTTCTACGCTAGGACGAACAGAGACCCGATTAGATCATTTAACATTATGGTAAATAAAAGAATTCAGCGAAATTCTGTCACATTTGTTCAATATACGTCGCTCCAATTTCAGATTGCTTATTGGGCTGAGCGGCATCGCAAAGCGCATGAATTGACGAGTGAAATGCACTATTAAACTTCTTGGGTAGGGCGAACAAAGACCCGATTAGATCATTTTACATTAAGGTTAATATAAGAATTCAGCGAAATTCTATCACATTTGTTCAATTTACATCGCTCCTATTTCAGATAGCGACTTGTGCTAAGCGGCATCTCAAAGCGCAAGAAATGGCGAGTAAAATGCACTATTATACTTCTAGGGTAGGGCAAACAGAGACCCCATTAGATCATTTTATATTATGGTTAAATTAAGAATTCAGCGAAATTCTATCACATTTGTTCAATTTACGTCGCTCCTATTTCAGATAGCGTATTGGGCTAAGCGGCATCTCAAAGCGCATGAAATGGCGAGTAAAATGCACTATTAAACTTCTAGGGTAGGGCAATCAGAGACCCGATTAGATCATTTTATATTTTGGTTAATAAAGTAATTCATCGAAATTCTATCACATTTGTTCAATTTACATCGCTCCTATTTCAGATAGCGTACTGGACTAAGCGGCATCTCAAAGCGCAAGAAATGGCGAGTAAAATGCACTATTAAACTTCTAGGATAAGGCAAACAGAGACCCGATTAGATCATTTTATATTACGGTTAATATAAGAATTCAGCGTAATTCTGTGACATTTGTTCAACTTACGTAGCTCCTATTTCAGATAGCGTGCTGGGCTAGGCGGCAACTTAAAGCGCGTGGAATGGCGAGTAAAATGCACTGTTAAACTTCTATGATAGGGCAATCAGAGACCCGATTAGATTATTTTATATTTTGGTTAATATAAGAATTCAGCGAAATTCTATCACATTTGTTCAATTTACGTCGCTCCTATTTCAGATAGCTTATTGGGCTAAGCGGCATCGCAAAGCGCATGAATTGACGAGTAAAATGCACTATTAAACTTCTTGGGTAGGGCGAACAGAGACCCGATTACATCATTTAATATTATGGTTAATTTAAGAATTCAGCAAAATTCTATCACATTTGTTCAATTTACGTCCCTCCTATTTCAGATAGCGTACTGCGCTAGGCGGCATCTTAAAGCGCGTGGAATGACGAGTAAAATGCACTATTAAACTTCTATGATAGGGCAATCAGAGACCCGATTAGATCATTTTATATTTTGGTTAATATAAGAATTCAGCGAAATTCTATCACATTTGTTCAATTTACATCGCTCCTATTTCAGATAGCGTCTTGTGCTAAGTGGCATCTCAAAGCGCAAGAAATGGCGAGTAAAATGCACTATTATACTTCTAGGGTAGGGCAAACAGAGACCCCATTAGATCATTTTATATTATGGTTAATTTAAGAATTCAGCGAAATTCTATCACATTTGTTCAATTTACGTCGCTCCTATTTCAGATAGCGTATTGGGCTAAGCGGCATCTCAAAGCGCATGAAATGGCGATTAAAATGCACTCTTAAACTTCAAGGGTAATGCAAACAGAGACCCGATTAGATCATTTTATATTACGGTTAATATAAGAATTCAGCGAAATTCTATCACATTTGTTCAATTTACGTCGCTCCTATTTCAGATAGCGTATTGGGCTATGCGGCATCTCAAAGCGCATGAAATGACGAGAGAAATGCACTATTAAACTTCTTGGGTAGGGCAAACAGAGACCCGATTACATCATTTTATATTATGGTTAATTTAAGAATTCAGAAAAATTCTATCACATTTGTTCAATTTACGTCGCTCCTATTTCAGATAGCGTACTGGGCTACGCGGTATCTTAAAGCGCGTGGAATGGCGAGTAAAATGCACTATTAAACTTCTAGGATAAAGCAAACGGAGACCCGATTAGACCATTTTATATTACGGTTAATAAAAGAAATCAGCGTTATTTTATCACATTTGTTCAACTTACGTCGCTCCTATTTCAGAAAGCGTACTCGGATAGGCGGCATCTTAAAGCGCGTGGAATGGCGAGTAAAATGCACTATTAAACTTCTCGGGTAATGCAAACAGAGACCCGATTAGATCATTTTATATTACGGTTAATATAAGATTTCAGGGAAATTCTATCACATTTGTTCAATTTACGTCGCTCCTATTTCAGATAGCTTATTGGGCTAAGCGGCATCTCAAAGCGCATGAAATGGCGAGTAAAATGCACTATTAAACTTCTAGGATAAGGCAAACAGAGACCCGATTAGATCATTTTATATTACGGTTAATATAAGAATTCAGCGTAATTCTGTCACATTTGTTCAAGTTACGTAGCTCCTATTTCAGATAGCGTACTTCTAGGGTAAGGCAAACAGAGACCCGATTAGTTCATTTTATATTTTGGTTAATATAAGAATCCAGCGAAATTCTATCACATTTGTTCAATTTACGTCGCTCCTATTTCAGATAGCGTATTGGGCTAAGCGGCATCTCAAAGCGCACGAATGGGCGAGTAAAATGCACTATTAAACTTCTAGGGTGGGGCAAGCAGAGACCCGATCAGATCATTTTATATTACGGTTAATATAAGAATTCAGCGAAGTTCTATCACATTTGTTCAATTTACGTCGCTCCTATTTCAGATAGCTTAATGGGCTAAGCGGCAACTCAGAGCGCATGAAATGACGAGTGAAATGCACTGTTAAACTTCTAGGGTAGGGCGAACAAAGACCCGATTAGATCATTTTATATTTTGGTTAATATAAGAATTCAGCGAAATTCTGTCACATTTGTACAATTTACGTCGCTCCAATTTCAGATAGCTTATTGGGCTAAGCGGCATCGCAAAGCGCATGAATTGACGAGTGAAATGCACTATTAAACTTCTTGGGTAGGGCGAACAAAGACCCGATTAGATCATTTTACATTAAGGTTAATATAAGAATTCAGCGAAAGTCTATCACATTTGTTCAATTTACATCGCTCCTATTTCAGATAGCGACTTGTGCTAAGCGGCATCTCAAAGCGCAAGAAATGGCGAGTAAAATGCACTATTAAACTTCTAGGGTAGGGCAAACAGAGACCCCATTAGATCATTTTATATTATGGTTAAATTAAGAATTCAGCGAAATTCTATCACATTTGTTCAATTTACGTCGCTCCTATTTCAGATAGCGTATTGGGCTAAGCGGCATCTCAAAGCGCATGAAATGGCGAGTAAAATGCACTATTAAACTTCTAGGGTAGGGCAATCAGAGACCCGATTAGATCATTTTATATTTTGGTTAATAAAAGAATTCATCGAAATTCTATCACATTTGTTCAATTTACATCGCTCCTATTTCAGGTAGCGTACTGGACTAAGCGGCATCTCAAAGCGCAAGAAATGGCGAGTAAAATGCACTATTAAACTTCTAGGATAAGGCAAACAGAGACCCGATTAGATCATTTTATATTACGGTTAATATAAGAATTCAGCGTAATTCTGTGACATTTGTTCAACTTACGTAGCTCCTATTTCAGATAGCGTGCTGGGCTAGGCGGCAACTTAAAGCGCGTGGAATGGCGAGTAAAATGCACTGTTAAACTTCTATGATAGGGCAATCAGAGACCCGATTAGATTATTTTATATTTTGGTTAATATAAGAATTCAGCGAAATTCTATCACATTTGTTCAATTTACGTCGCTCCTATTTCAGATAGCTTATTGGGCTAAGCGGCATCGCAAAGCGCATGAATTGACGAGTAAAATGCACTATTAAACTTCTTGGGTAGGGCGAACAGAGACCCGATTACATCATTTAATATTATGGTTAATTTAAGAATTCAGCAAAATTCTATCACATTTGTTCAATTTACGTCCCTCCTATTTCAGATAGCGTACTGGGCTAGGCGGCATCTTAAAGCGCGTGGAATGACGAGTAAAATGCACTATTAAACTTCTATGATAGGGCAATCAGAGACCCGATTAGATCAGTTTATATTTTGGTTAATATAAGAATTCAGCGAAATTCTATCACATTTGTTCAATTTACATCGCTCCTATTTCAGATAGCGTCTTGTGCTAAGTGGCATCTCAAAGCGCAAGAAATGGCGAGTAAAATGCACTATTATACTCCTAGGGTAGGGCAAACAGAGACCCCATTAGATCATTTTATATTATGGTTAATTTAAGAATTCAGCGAAATTCTATCACATTTGTTCAATTTACGTCGCTCCTATTTCAGATAGCGTATTGGGCTAAGCGGCATCTCAAAGCGCATGAAATGGCGATTAAAATGCACTATTAATCTTCTAGGGTAGGGCAATCAGAGACCCGATTAGATCATTTTATATTTTGGTTAATAAATGAATTCATCGAAATTCTATCACATTTGTTCAATTTACATCGCTCCTATTTCAGATAGCGTACTGGGCTAAGCGGCATCTCAAAGCGCATGAAATGGCGAGTAAAATGCACTATTAAACTTCTAGGATAAGGCAAACAGAGGCCCGATTAGATGATTTTATATTACGGTTAATATAAGAATTCAGCGTAATTCTGTGACATTTGTTCAACTTACGTAGCTCCTATTTCAGATAGCGTACTGGGCTAGGCGGCAACTTAAAGCGCGTGGAATGGCGAGTAACATGCACTATTAAACTTTTATGATAGGGCAATCAGAGACCCGATTAGATCATTTTATATTTTGGTTAATATAAGAATTCAGCGAAATTCTATCACATTTGTTCAATTTACGTTGCTCCTATTTCAGATAGCTTATTGGGCTAAGCGGCATCGCAAAGCGTATGAATTGACGAGTAAAATGCACTATTAAACTTCTAGGATAAGACAAACAGAGACCCGATTAGATCATTTTATATTATGGTTAATTTAAGAATTCAGCAAAATTCTATCACATTTGTTCAATTTACGTCGCTCCTATTTCGGATAGCGTACTGGGCTAGGCGGCATCCTAAAGCGCGTGGAGTGGCGAGTAAAATGCACTATTAAACATGTATGATAGGGCAATCAGAGACGCGATTAGATCATTTTATATTTTGTTTAATACAAGATTTCAGGGAAAGTCTATCACATTTGTTCAATTCGTGTCGCTCATATTTCAGATAGCGTATTGGGCTAAGCGGCATCTCAAAGCGCATGAAATGGCGAGTAAAATGCACTGTTAAACTTCAATGATAGGGTAGTCAGAGACCCGGTTAGATCATTTTATATTTTGTTTCATTTAAGAATTCAGCAAGATTCTATCACATTTGTTGAATTTACGTCGCTCCTATTTCAGATAGCGTAATGGGCTAGGAGGCATCTTAAAGCGCGTGGAATGGCGAGTAAAATGCACTGTTAAACTTCAATGATAGGGCAGTCAGAGACCCGATTAGATCATTTTATATTTTGTTTAATATAAGATTACAGGGAAATCCTATCACATTTGTTCTATTTACGTCGCTCCTATTTCAGTTAGCGTATTGGGCTAACCGGCATCTCAAAGCGCATGAAATGGCGAATAAAATGGACTATTAAACTTCTAGGGTAGGGCAAACAGAGACCCGATTAGATCATTTTATATTACGGTTAATATAAGAAATCAGCGTAATTCTGTCACATTCGTTCAACTTACGTAGCTCCTATTTCAGATAGCGTACTGGTCTAGGCGGCATCTTAAAGCGCGTGGAATGGCGAGTAAAATGCACTATTAAACTTCTATGATAGGGCAATCAGAGACCCGATTAGATCATTTTATATTTTGGTTAATATAAGAATTCAGCGAAATTCTATCACATTTGTTCAATTTGCGTCGCTCCTATTTCAGATAGCGTATTGGGCTAAGCGGCATCTCAAAGCGCATGAAATGACGAATAAAATGCACTGTTAAGCTTGTACGCTAGGGCGAACAGAGACCCGATTAGATCATTTAACATTATGGTAAATAAAAGAATTCAGCAAAATTCTATCACATTTGTTCAATTTACGTCGCTCCTATTTCAGATAGCTTACTGGGCTACGCGGTATCTTAATGCGCGTGGAATAGCGAATAAAATGCACTATTATACTTCTAGGATAAGGCAAACGGAGACCCGATTAGACCAATTTATATTACGGTTAATATAAGAATTCAGCGTTATTCTATCACATTTGTTCAACTTACGTCGCTCCTATTTCAGGAAGCGTACTCGGATAGGCGGCATCTTAAAGCGCGTGGAATGGCGAGTAAAATGCACTATTAAACTTCTCGGGTAATGCAAACAGAGACCCGATTAGATCATTTTATATTACGGTTAATATAAGATTTCTGGGAAATTCTATCACATTTGTTCAATTTACGTCGCTCCTATTTCAGATAGCTATTGGGATAAGCGGCATCTCAAAGCGCATGAAATGACGAGAGAAATGCACTATTAAACTTCTAGGGTAGGGCGAACAGAGACCCGATTACATCATTTTATATTATGGTTAATATAAGAATTCAGCGAAATTCTATCACATTTGTTCAATTTGCGTCGCTCCTATTTCAGATAGCGTATTGGGCTAAGCGGCATCTCAAAGCGCATGAAATGACGAATAAAATGCACTATTAAGCTTGTACGCTAGGGCGAACAGAGACCCGATTAGATCATTTAACATTATGGTAAATAAAAGAATTCAGCGAAATTCTATCACATTTGTTCAATTTACGTCGCTCCTATTTCAGATAGCGTACTGGGCTAGGCGGCATCTCAAAGCGCATGAAATGACGATTAAAATGCTCTATTAAACTTCTAGGGTAGGGCAAACAGAGACCCGATTAGGTCATTTCATATTATGGTTGATTTAAGAATTCAGCGAAATTCTATCACATTTGTTCAAGTTACATCGCTCCTATTTCAGATAGCTTATTGGGCTAAGCGGCATCTCAAAGCGCATGAAATGGCGAGTAAAATGCACTATTAAACTTCTAGGATAAGGCAAACAGAGACCCGATTAGATCATTTTATATTACGGTTAATATAAGAATTCAGCGTAATTCTGTCACATTTGTTCAATATACGTCGCTCCAATTTCAGATAGCTTATTGGGCTAAGCGGCATCGCAAAGCGCATGAATTGACGAGTGAAATGCACTATTAAACTTCTTGGGTAGGGCGAACAAAGACCCGATTAGATCATTTTACATTAAGGTTAATATAAGAATTCAGCGAAATTCTATCACATTTGTTCAATTTACATCGCTCCTATTTCAGATAGCGACTTGTGCTAAGCGGCATCTCAAAGCGCAAGAAATGGCGAGTAAAATGCACTACTAAACTTCTAGGGTAGGGCAAACAGAGACCCGATTAGATCATTTTATATTTTGGTTAATAAATGAATTCATCGAAATTCTATCACATTTGTTCAATTTACGTCGCTCCTATTTCAGATAGCTTATTGGGCTAAGCGGCATCGCAAAGCGCATGAATTGACGAGTAAAATGCACTATTAAACTTCTACGATAAGGCAAACAGAGACCCGATTAGATCATTTTATATTACGGTTAATATAAGAATTCAGCGTAATTCTGTGACATTTGTTCAACTTACGTAGCTCCTATTTCAGATAGCGTACTGGGCTAGGCGGCAACTTAAAGCGCGTGGAATTGTGAGTAAAATGCACTATTAAACTTCTAGGGTAGGGCAATCAGAGACCCGATTAGATCATTTTATATTATGGTTAATATAAGAATTCAGCGAAGTTCTATCACATTTGTTTAATTTACGTCGCTCCTATTTCAGATAGCTATTGGGCTAAGCGGCATCTCAAAGCGCATGAAATGACGAGAGAAATGCACTATTAAACTTCTTGGGTAGGGCGAACAGAGACCCGATTACATCATTTTATATTAAGGTTAATATAAGAATTCAGCGATATTCTATCGCATTTGTTCAATTTGCGTCGCTCCTATTTCAGATAGCGTATTGGGCTAAGCGGCATCTCAAAGCGCATGAAATGACGAATAAAATGCACTATTAAGCTTCTACGCTAGGACGAACAGAGACCCGATTAGATCATTTAACATTATGGTAAATAAAAGAATTCAGCGAAATTCTATCACATTTGTTCAATTTACGTCGCTCCTATTTCAGATAGCGTACTGGGCTAGGCGGCATCTCAAAGCGCATGAAATGACGAGTAAAATGCTCTATTAAACTTCTAGGGTAGGGCAAACAGAGACCCGATTAGGTCATTTCATATTATGGTTAATTTAAGAATTCAGCGAAATTCTATCACATTTGTTCAATTTACGTCGCTCCTATTTCAGATAGATTATTGGGCTAAGCGGCAACTCAAAGCGCATGAAATGACGAGTGAAATGCACTATTAAACTTCTAGGGTGGGGCAATCAGAGACCCGATAAGATCATTTTATATTACGGTTAATATAAGAATTCAGCGAAGTTCTATCACATTTGTTCAATTTACGTCGCTCCTATTTCAGATAGCTTATTGGGCTCAGCGGCAACTGAAAGCGCATGAAATGACGAGTGCAATGCACTATTAAACTTCTAGGATAAGGCAAACAGAGACCCGATTAGATCATTTTATATTACGGTTAATATAAGAAATCAGCGTAATTCTGTCACATTCGTTCAACTTACGTAGCTCCTATTTCAGATTGCGTGCTGGGCTAGGCGACAACTTAAAGCGCGTGGAATGGCGAGTAAAATGCACTGTTAAACTTCTATGATAGGGCAATCAGAGACCCGATTAGATCATTTTATATTATGGTTAATTTAAGAATTCAGCGTTATTCTACCACATTTGTTCAACTTACGTCGCTCCTATTTCAGAAAGCGTACTCGGATAGGCGGCATCTTAAAGCGCGTGGAATGGAGAGTAAAATGCACTATTAAACTTCTCGGGTAATGCAAACAGAGACCCGATTACATCATTTTATATTATGGTTAATTTAAGAATTCAGCAAAATTCTATCCCATTTGTTCAATTTACATCGCTGCTATTTCAGATAGCGTATTGGGCTAAGCGGCATCTCAAAGCGCATGGAATGACGACTAAAATGCACTAATAAACTTCTAGGATAAGGCAAACGGAGATCCGATTAGACCATTTTATATTACAGTTAATATAAGAATTCAGCGTAATTCTATCACATTTGTTCAACTTACGTCGCTCCTATTTCACATAGCGTACTGGGCTAGGCGGCATCTCAAAGCGCGTGGAATGGCGTGTAAAATGCACTCTTAAACATCTATGATAGGGCAATCAGAGACCCGATTAGATCATTTTATATTTTGGTTAATATAAGAATTCAGCGAAATTCTATCACATTTGTTCAATTTACGTCGCTCCTATTTCGGATAGCGTATTGGGCTAAGCTGCATCTCAAAGCGCAAGAAATGGCTCGTAAAATGCACTATTAAACTTCTAGGGTAGGGCAAGAAGAGACCAGATTAGATCATTTTATATTATGGTTAATTTAAGAATTCAGCAAAATTCTATCACATTTGTTCAATTTACGTCGTTCCTATTTCAGATAGCATACTGGGCTAGGCGGTATCTTAAAGCGCGTGGAATGGCGAGTAAAATGCACTATTAAACTTCTATGATAGGGCAATCAGAGACCCGATTAGATCATTTTATATTTTGGTTAATATAAGGATTCAGCGTAATTCTATCACATTTGTTCAATTTACGTCGCTCCTATTTCAGATAGCGTATTGGGCTAAGCGGCATCTCAAAGCGCATGAAATGGCGAGTAAAATGCACTATTAAACTTCTAGGATAAGGCAAACAGAGACCCGATTAGATAATTTTATATTACGGTTAATATAAGAATTCAGCGTAATTCTGTGACATTTGTTCAACTTACGTAGCTCCTATTTCAGATAGCGTGCTGGGCTATGCGACAACTTAAAGCGCGTGGAATGGCGAGTAAAATGCATTGTTAAACTTCTATGATAGGGCAATCAGAGACCCGATTAGATCATTTTATATTATGGTTAATTTAAGAATTCATCAAAATTCTATCACATTTGTTCAATTTACGTCGTTCCTATTTCAGATAGCATACTGGGCTGGGCGGCATCTTAAAGCGCGTGGAATGGCGAGTAAAATGCACTATTAATCTTCTATGGTAGGGCAATCAGAGACCCGATTAGATCATTTTATATTTTGGTTAATATAAGAATTCAGCGTAATTCTATCACATTTGTTCAATTTACGTCGCTCCTATATCAGATAGCATATTGGGCTAAGCGGCATCTCAAAGCGCATGAAATGGCGAGTAAAATGCACTATTAAACTTCTAGGGTGAGGCAAACAGAGACCCGATTAGATCATTTTATATTACGGTTAATATAAGAAATCAGCGTAATTCTGTCACATTCGTTCAACTTACGTAGCTCCTATTTCAGATAGCGTACTGGGCTAGGCGGCATCTTAAAGCGCGTGGAATGGCGAGTAAAATGCACTATTAAACTTCTATGATAGGGCAATCAGAGACCCGATTAGATCATTTTATATTTTGGTTAATATAAGAATTCAGCGAAATTCTATCACATTTGTTCAATTTACATCGCTCCTATTTCAGATAGCGTACTGGGCTAAGCGGCATCTCAAAGCGCAAGAAATGGCGAGTAAAATGCACTATTAAACATCTAGGATAAGGCAAACAGAGACCCGATTAGATCATTTTATATTACGGTTAATATAAGAATTCAGCGTAATTCTGTGACATTTGTTCAACTTACGTAGCTACAGTTTCAGATAGCGTGCTGGGCTAGGCGGCAACTTAAAGCGCGTGGAATGGCGAGTAAAATGCACTGTTAAACTTCTATGATAGGGCAATCAGAGACCCGATTAGATCATTTTATATTTTGGTTAATATAAGAATTCAGCGAAATTCTATCACATTTGTTCAATTTACATCGCTCCTATTTCAGATAGCGTACTGGGCTAAGCGGCATCTCAAAGCGCAAGAAATGGCGAGTAAAATGCACTATTAAACATCTAGGATAAGGCAAACAGAGACCCGATTAGATCATTTTATATTACGGTTAATATAAGAATTCAGCGTAATTCTGTGACATTTGTTCAACTTACGTAGCTACAGTTTCAGATAGCGTGCTGGGCTAGGCGGCAACTTAAAGCGCGTGGAATGGCGAGTAAAATGCACTGTTAAACTTCTATGATAGGGCAATCAGAGACCCGATTAGATCATTTTATATTATGGTTAATATAAGAATTCAGCGAAGTCCTATCACATTTGTTTAATTTACGTCGCTCCTATTTCAGATAGCGTATTGGGCTAAGCGGCATCTCAAAGCGCATGAAATGACGAATAAAATGCACTATTAAGCTTCTACGCTAGGGCGAACAGAGACCCGATTAGATCATTTAACATTATGGTAAATAAAAGAATTCAGCGAAATTCTATCACATTTGTTCAATTTACATCGCTCCTATTTCAGATAGCGTACTCGGCTAGGCGGCATCCCAAAGCACATGAAATGACGAGTAAAATGCTCTATTAAACTTCTAGGGTAGGGCAAACAGAGACCCGATTAGGTCATTTCATATTATGGTTAATTTAAGAATTCAGCGAAATTCTATCACATTTGTTCAATTTACGTCGCTCCTATTTCAGATAGCTTATTGGGCTAAGCGGCAACTCAAAGCGAATGAAATGGCGAGTAAAATGCACTATTAAACTTCTAAGGTAGGGCAATCAGAGACCCGATTGGATCATTTTATATTTTGGTTAATAAATGAAATCATCGAAATTCTATCACATTTGTTCAATTTACATCGCTCCTATTTCAGATAGCGTACTGGGCTAAGCGGCATCTCAAAGCGCATGAAATGGCGAGTAAAATGCGCTATTAAACTTCTAGGATAAGGCAAACAGAGACCCGATTAGATCATTTTATATTACGGTTAATATAAGAATTCAGCGTAATTCTGTGACATTTGTTCAACTTACGTAGCTCCTATTTCAGATAGCGTACTGGGCTAGGCGGCATCTTAAAGCGCGTGGAATGGCGAGTAAAATGCACTATTAAACTTCTATGATAGGGCAATCAGAGACCCGATTAGATCATTTTATATTTTGGTTAATATAAGAATTCAGCGAAATTCTATCACATTTGTTCAATTTACATCGCTCCTATTTCAGATAGCGTACTGGGCTAAGCGGCATCTCAAAGCGCAAGAAATGGCGAGTAAAATGCACTATTAAACATCTAGGATAAGGCAAACAGAGACCCGATTAGATCATTTTATATTACGGTTAATATAAGAATTCAGCGTAATTCTGTGACATTTGTTCAACTTACGTAGCTACAGTTTCAGATAGCGTGCTGGGCTAGGCGGCAACTTAAAGCGCGTGGAATGGCGAGTAAAATGCACTGTTAAACTTCTATGATAGGGCAATCAGAGACCCGATTAGATCATTTTATATTTTGGTTAATATAAGAATTCAGCGAAATTCTATCACATTTGTTCAATTTACGTCGCTCCTATTTCAGATAGCTTATTGGGCTAAGCGGCATCGCAAAGCGCATGAATTGACGAGTAAAATGCACTATTAAACTTCTACGATAAGGCAAACAGAGACCCGATTAGATCATTTTATATTACAGTTAATATAAGAATTCAGCGTAATTCTGTGACATTTGTTCAACTTACGTAGCTCCTATTTCAGATAGCGTACTGGGATAGGCGGCAACTTAAAGCGCGTGGAATGGTGAGTAAAATGCACTATTAAACTTCTAGGGTAGGGCAATCAGAGACCCGATTAGATCATTTTATATTATGGTTAATATAAGAATTCAGCGAAGTCCTATCACATTTGTTTAATTTACGTCGCTCCTATTTCAGATAGCGTATTGGGCTAAGCGGCATCTCAAAGCGCATGAAATGACGAATAAAATGCACTATTAAGCTTCTACGCTAGGGCGAACAGAGACCCGATTAGATCATTTAACATTATGGTAAATAAAAGAATTCAGCGAAATTCTATCACATTTGTTCAATTTACATCGCTCCTATTTCAGATAGCGTACTCGGCTAGGCGGCATCCCAAAGCACATGAAATGACGAGTAAAATGCTCTATTAAACTTCTAGGGTAGGGCAAACAGAGACCCGATTAGGTCATTTCATATTATGGTTAATTTAAGAATTCAGCGAAATTCTATCACATTTGTTCAATTTACGTCGCTCCTATTTCAGATAGCTTATTGGGCTAAGCGGCAACTCAAAGCGAATGAAATGGCGAGTAAAATGCACTATTAAACTTCTAAGGTAGGGCAATCAGAGACCCGATTGGATCATTTTATATTTTGGTTAATAAATGAAATCATCGAAATTCTATCACATTTGTTCAATTTACATCGCTCCTATTTCAGATAGCGTACTGGGCTAAGCGGCATCTCAAAGCGCATGAAATGGCGAGTAAAATGCGCTATTAAACTTCTAGGATAAGGCAAACAGAGACCCGATTAGATCATTTTATATTACGGTTAATATAAGAATTCAGCGTAATTCTGTGACATTTGTTCAACTTACGTAGCTCCTATTTCAGATAGCGTACTGGGCTAGGCGGCAACTTAAAGCGCGTGGAATGGCGAGTAACATGCACTATTAAACTTCTATGATAGGGCAATCAGAGACCCGATTAGATCATTTTATATTTTGGTTAATATAAGAATTCAGCGAAATTCTATCACATTTGTTCAACTTACGTTGCTCCTATTTCAGATAGCTTATCGGGCTAAGCGGCATAGCAAAGCGTATGAATTGACGAGTAAAATGCACTATTAAACTTCTAGGATAAGACAAACAGAGACCCGATTAGATCATTTTATATTACGGTTAATATAAGAATTCAGCGTAATTCTGTGACATTTGATCAACTTACGTAGCTCCCATTTCAGATAGCGTACTGGGCTAGGCGGCAACTTAAAGCGCGTGGAATGGCGAGTAACATGCACTATTAAACTTCTATGATAGGGCAATCAGAGACCCGATTAGATCATTTTATATTTTGGTTAATATAAGAATCCAGCGAAATTCTATCACATTTGTTCAATTTACGTCGCTCCTATTTCAGATAGCGTATTGGGCTAAGCGGCATCTCACAGCGCACGAAAGGGCGAGTAAAATGCACTATTAAACTTCTAGGGTAGGGCAATCAGAGACCCGATAAGATCATTTCATATTTTGGTTAATATAAGAATTCAGCGAAATTCTATCACATTTGTTCTCATTTACGTCGCTCCTATTTCAGATAGCGTATTGGGCTAAGAGGCATCTCAAAGCGCATGAAATGGCGAGTAAAATGCACTATTAAGCTTCTAGGGTTGGGCACATAGAGACCCGATTAGATCATTTTATATTATGGTTAATTTAAGAATTCAGCGAAATCCTATCACATTTGTTCATTTTACGTCGCTCCTATTTCAGATAGCGTATTGGGCTAAGCGGCATCTCAAAGCGCACGAAAGGGCGAGTAAAATGCACTATTAAACTTCTAGGGTAGGGCAAACAGAGACCCCATTAGATCATTTTATATTTTGGTTAATATAAGAATTCAGCGAAATTCTATCACATTTTTTCAATTTACGTCGCTCCTATTTCAGATAGTGTACTGGGCTAGGCGGCATCTTAAAGCGCGTGGAAGGGCGAGTAAAATGCACTACTAAACTTCTATGATAGGGCAATCAGAGTCCCGTTTAGATCATTTTATATTTTCTTTAATATAAGATTTCAGGGAAATTCTATCACATTTGTTCAATTTACGTCGCTCCTATTTCAGATAGCTATTGGGCTAAGCGGCATCTCAAAGCGCATGAAATGACGAGAGAAATGTACTATTAAACTTCTAGGGTAGGGCGAACAGAGACCCGATTACATCATTTTATATTATGGTTAATTTAAGAATTCAGCAAAATTCTATCCCATTTGTTCAATTTACATCGCTGCTATTTCAGATAGCGTATTGGGCTAAGCGGCATCTCAAAGCGCAAGAAATGGCGAGTAAAATGCACTAATAAACTTCTAGGATAAGGCAAACGGAGATCCGATTAGACCATTTTATATTACAGTTAATATAAGAATTCAGCGTAATTCTATCACATTTGTTCAACTTACGTCACTCCTATTTCAGATAGCGTACTGGGCTAGGCGGCATCTCAAAGCGCGTGGAATGGCGTGTAAAATGCACTCTTAAACATCTATGATAGGGCAATCAGAGACCCGATTAGATCATTTTATATTTTGGTTAATATAAGAATTCAGCGTAATTCTATCACATTTGTTCAATTTACGTCGCTCCTATATCAGATAGCATATTGGGCTAAGCGGCATCTCAAAGCGCATTAAATGGCGAGTAAAATGCACTATTAAACTTCTAGGGTAGGGCAAACAGAGACCCGATTAGG
>CAKAJE020000983.1:0-23311 GCA_916610135.2 Macropis europaea | reverse complement strand
CATTTTATATTACGGTTAATATAAGAATTCAGCGAAATTCTATCACATTTGTTCAATTTACGTCGCTCCTATTTCAGATAGCGTATTGGGCTATGCGGCATCTCAAAGCGCATGAAATGACGAGAGAAATGCACTATTAAACTTCTTGGGTAGGGCGAACAGAGACCCGATTACATCATTTTATATTATGGTTAATTTAAGAATTCAGCAAAATTCTATCACATTTGTTCAATTTACGTCGATCCTATTTCAGATAGCGTACTGGGCTACGCGGTATCTTAAAGCGCGTGGAATGGCGAGTAAAATGCACTATTAAACTTCTAGGATAAGGCAAACGGAGACCCGATTAGACCATTTTATATTACGGTTAATATAAGAATTCAGCGTTATTCTATCACATTTGTTCAACTTACGTCGCTCCTATTTCAGAAAGCGTACTCGGATAGGCAGCATCTTAAAGCGGGTGGAATGGCGAGTAAAATGCACTATTAAACTTCTCGGGTAATGCAAACAGAGACCCGATTAGATCATTTTATATTACGGTTAATATAAGATTTCAGGGAAATTCTATCACATTTGTTCAATTTACGTCGCTCCTATTTCAGATAGCTATTGGGCTAAGCGGCATCTCAAAGCGCATGAAATGACGAGAGAAATGCACTATTAAACTTCTTGGGTAGGGCGAACAGAGACCCGATTACATCATTTTATATTATGGTCAATTTAAGAATTCAGCAAAATTCTATCACATTTGTTCAATTTACATCGCTCCTATTTCAGATAGCGTATTGGGCTAAGCGGCATCTCAAAGCGCATGGAATGACGAGTAAAATGCACTAAAACTTCTAGGATAAGGCAAACGGAGATCCGATTAGACCATTTTATATTACGGATAATATAAGAATTCAGCGTAATTCTATCACATTTGTTCAACTTACGTCGCTCCTATTTCAGATAGCGTACTGGGCTAGGCGGCATCTCAAAGCGCGTGGAATGGCGAGTAAAATGCACTCTTAAACATCTATGATAGGGCAATCAGAGACCCGATTAGATCATTTTATATTTTGGTTAATATAAGAATTCAGCGAAATTCTATCACATTTGTTTAATTTACGTCGCTCCTATTTCAGATAGCGTATTGGGCTAAGCGGCATCTCAAAGCGCATGAAATGGCGAGTAAAATGCACTATTAAACTTCTAGGGTAGGGCAATCAGAGACCAGATTAGATCATTTTGTATTATGGCTAATTTAAGAATTCAGCAAAATTCTATCACATTTGTTCAATTTACGTCGTTCCTATTTCAGATAGCATACTGGGCTAGGCGGCATCTTAAAGCGCGTGGAATGGCGAGTAAAATGCACTATTAAACTTCTATAATAGGGCAATCAGAGACCCGATTAGATCATTTTATATTTTGGTTAATATAAGGATTCAGCGAAATCCTATCACATTTGTTCATTTTACGTCGCTCCTATTTCAGATAGCGTATTGGGCTAAGCGGCATCTCAAAGCGCAAGAAATGGCGAGTAAAATGCACTATTAAACTTCTAGGGTAGGGCAAACAGAGACCCCATTAGATCATTTTATATTTTGGATAATATAAGAATTCAGCGAAATTCTATCACATTTTTTCAATTTACGTCGCTCCTATTTCAGATAGTGTACTGGGCTAGGCGGCATCTTAAAGCGCGTGGAGGGGCGAGTAAAATGCACTACTAAACGTCTATGATAGGGCAATCAGAGTCCCGTTTAGATCATTTTATATTTTCTTTAATATAAGATTTCAGGGAAATTCTATCACATTTGTTCAATTTACGTCGCTCCTATTTCAGATAGCTATTGGGCTAAGCGGCATCTCAAAGCGCATGAAATGACGAGAGAAATGCACTATAAAACTTCTTGGGTAGGGCGAACAGAGACCCGATTACATCATTTTATATTATGGTCAATTTAAGAATTCAGCAAAATTCTATCACATTTGTTCAATTTACATCGCTCCTATTTCAGATAGCGTATTGGGCTAAGCGGCATCTCAAAGCGCATGGAATGACGAGTAAAATGCACTAATAAACTTCTAGGATAAGGCAAACGGAGATCCGATTAGACCATTTTATATTACGGTTAATATAAGAATTCAGCGTAATTCTATCACATTTGTTCAACTTACGTCGCTCCTATTTCAGATAGCGTACTGGGCTAGGCGGCATCTCAAAGCGCGTGGAATGGCGAGTAAAATGCACTCTTAAACATCTATGATAGGGCAATCAGAGACCCGATTAGATCATTTTATATTTTGGTTAATATAAGGATTCAGCGAAATTCTATCACATTTGTTTAATTTACGTCGCTCCTATTTCAGATAGCGTATTGCTCTAAGCGGCATCTCAAAGCGCATGAAATGGCGAGTAAAATGCACTATTAAACTTCTAGGGTAGGGCAATCAGAGACCAGATTAGATCATTTTATATTATGGTTAATTTAAGAATTCAGCAAAATTCTATCACATTTGTTCAATTTACGTCGTTCCTATTTCAGATAGCATACTGGGGCTAGGCGGCATCTTAAAGCGCGTGGAATGGCGAGTAAAATGCACTATTAAACTTCTATAATAGGGCAATCAGAGACCCGATTAGATCATTTATATTTTGGTTAATATAAGGATTCAGCGTAATTCTATCACATTTGTTCAATTTACGTCGCTCCTATTTCAGATAGCGTATTGGGCTAAGCGGCATCTCAAAGCGCATGAAATGGCGAGTCAAATGCACTATTAAACTTCTAGGGTAAGGCAAACAGAGACCCGATTAGATCATTTTATATTACGGTTAATATAAGAATTCAGCGTAATTCTATCACATTTGTTCAACATACATCGCTCCTATTTCAGATAGTGTACTGGGCTAGGCGGCATCTTAAAGCGCGTGGAAGGGCGAGTAAAATGCACTTCTAAACTTCTATGATAGGGCAATGAGAGTTCCGAATAGATCATTTTATATTTTGTTTACTATAACATTTCAGGGAAATTCTATCACATTTGTTCAATTTACGTCGCTCCTATTTCAGATAGCGTGTTGGGCTAAGCGGCATCTCAAAGCGCAAGAAATGGCGAGTAAAATGCACTATTAAGCTTCTAGGGTTGGGCACATAGAGACCCGATTAGATCATTTTATATTATGGTTAATTTAAGAATTCAGCGAAATCCTATCACATTTGTTCATTTTACGTCGCTCCTATTTCAGATAGCGTATTGGGCTAAGCGGCATCTCAAAGCGCAAGAAATGGCGAGTAAAATGCACTCTTAAACTTCTATGATAGGGCAATCAGAGACCCGATTAGATCATTTTATAGTTTGGTTAATATAAGAATTCAGCGAAATTCTACCACATTTGTTCAATTTACGTCGCTCCTATTTCAGATAGCGTATTGGGCTAAGCGGCATCTCAAAGCGCAAGAAATGGCGAGTAAAATGCACTATTAAACTTCTAGGGTAGGGCAAACAGAGACCAGTTTAGATCACTTTATATTATGGTTAATTTAAGAATTCAGCGAAATTCTATCTCATTTGTTCAATTTACGTCGATCCTATTGCAGATAGCGTACTGGGCTAAGCGGCATCTCAAAGCGCATGAAATGGCGAGTAAAATGCACTATTAAACTTCTATGGTAATGCAAACAGAGACCCGATTAGATCATTTTATATTACGGTTAATATAAGAATTCAGCGTAATTCTATCACATTTGTTCAACATGCGTCGCTCCTATTTCAGATAGTGTACTGGGCTAGGCGGCATCTTAAAGCGCGTGGAAGGGCGAGTAAAATGCACTACTAAACTTCTATGATAGGGCAATCAGAGTCCCGTTTAGGCCATTTTATATTTTGTTTAATATAAGATTTCAGGGAAATTCTATCACATTTGTTCAATTTACGTCGCTCCTATTTCAGATAGCTATTGGGCTAAGCGGCATCTCAAAGCGCATGAAATGACGAGAGAAATGCACTATTAAACTTCTTGGGTAGGGCGAACAGAGACCCTATTACATCATTTTATATTATGGTTAATTTAAGAATTCAGCAAAATTCTATCACATTTGTTCAATTTACGTCGCTCCTATTTCAGATAGCGTACTGGGCTAGGCGGCATCTTAAAGCGCGTGGAATGACGAGTAAAATGCACTATTAAACTTCTATGATAGGGCAATCAGAGACCCGATTAGATCATTTTATATTTTGGTTAATATAAGAATTCAGCGAAATTCTATCACATTTGTTCAATTTACGTCGCTCCTATTTCAAATAGCGTATTGGGCTAAGCGGCATCTCCATGCGCATGAAATGGCGAGTAAAATGCACTATTAAACTTCTAGGATAAGGCAAATGGAGACCCGATTAGACCATTTTATATTACGGTTAATATAAGAATTCAGCGTTATTCTATCACATTTGTTCAACTTACGTCGCTCCTATTTCAGATAGCGTACTCGGATAGGCGGCATCTTAACGCGCGTGGAAAGGCGAGTAAAATGCGCTATTAATCTTCGAGGGCAATGCAAACAGAGACCCGATTAGATCATTTTATATTACGGTTAATATAAGATTTCAGGGAAATTCTATCACATTTGTTCAAGTTACGTCGATCCTATTTCAGATAGCAATTGGGCGAAGCGGCATCTCAAAGCGCATGAAATGACGAGAGAAATGCACTATTAAACTTCTTGGGTAGGGCGAACAGAGACCCGATTACATCATTTTATATTATGGTTAATATAAGAATTCAGCGATATTCTATCGCATTTGTTCAATTTGCGTCGCTCCTATTTCAGATAGCGTATTGGGCTAAGCGGCATCTCAAAGCGCATGAAATGACGAATAAAATGCACTATTAAGCTTCTACGCTAGGGCGAACAGAGACCCGATTAGATCATTTAACATTATGGTAAATAAAAGAATTCAGCGAAATTCTATCACATTTGTTCAATTTACGTCGCTCCTATTTCAGATAGCGACTTGTGCTAAGCGGCATCTCAAAGCGCAAGAAATGGCGTGTAAAATGCACTATTAAACTTCTAGGGTAGGGCAAACAGAGACCACATTAGATCATTTTATATTATGGTTAATTTAAGAATTAAGCGAAATTCTCTCACATTTGTTCAATTTACGTTTCTGATATTTCAGATAGCGACTTGTGCTAAGCGGCATCTCAAAGCGCAAGAAATGGCGAGTAAAATGCACTATTAAACTTCTAGGGTAGGGCAAACAGAGACCCGATTAGATCATTTTATATTACGGTTAATATAAGAATTCAGCGTAATTCTGTGACATTTGTTCAACTTACGTAGCTCCTATTTCAGATAGCGTACTGGGCTAGGCGGCAACTTAAAGCGCGTGGAATGGTGAGTAAAATGCACTATTAAACTTCTAGGGTAGGGCGAACAAAGACTCGATTAGATCATTTTACATTAAGGTTAATATAAGAATTCAGCGAAATTCTATCACATTTGTTCAATTTACATCGCTCCTATTTCAGATAGCGACTTGTGCTAAGCGGCATCTAAAAGCGCAAGAAATGGCGAGTACAATGCACTATTAAACTTCTAGGGTAGGGCAAACAGAGACCCCATTAGATCATTTTATATAATGGTTAATTTAAGAATTCAGCGAAATTCTCTCACATTTGTTCAATTTACGTCGCTGATATTTCAGATAGCGTATTGGGCTAAGCGGCATCTCAAAGCGCAAGAAATGGCGAGTAAAATGCACTATTAAACTTCTAGGGTAGGGCAAACAGAGACCCGATTAGGACATTTCATATTATGGTTAATTTAAGAATTCAGAAAAATTCTATCACATTTGTTCAATTTACGTCGCTCCTATTTCAGATAGCGTACCCGGATAGGCGGCATCTTAAAGCGCGAGGAATGGCGAGTAAAATGCACTATTAAACTCCTATGATAGGGCAATCAGAGACCCGATTAGATCATTTTATAGTTTGGTTAGTATAAGAATTCAGCGAAATTCTATCACATTTGTTCAATTTACGTCGCTCCTATTTCAGATAGCGTATTGGGCTAAGCGGCATCTCAAAGCGCAAGAAATGTCGAGTAAAATGCACTATTAAACTTCTATGGTAATGCAAACAGAGACCCGATTAGATCATTTTATATTACGGTTAATATAAGAATTCAGCGTAATTCTGTCACATTTGTTCAAGTTACGTAGCTCCTATTTCAGATAGTGTACTGGGCTAGGCGGCATCTTAAAGCGCGTGGAAGGGCGAGTAAAATGCACTACTAAACTTCTATGATAGGGCAATCAGAGTCCCGTTTAGATCATTTTATATTTTGTTTAATATAAGATTTCAGGGAAATTCTATCACATTTGTTCAATTTACGTCGCTCCTATTTCAGATAGCTATTGGGCTAAGCGGCATCTCAAAGCGCATGAAATGACAAGAGAAATGCACTATTAAACTTCTTGGGTAGGGCGAACAGAGACCCGATTACATCATTTTATATTATGGTTAATTTAAGAATTCAGCAAAATTCTATCACATTTGTTCAATTTACGTCGCTCCTATTTCAGATAGCGTACTGGGCTAGGCGGCATCTTAAAGCGCGTGGAGTGACGAGTAAAATGCACTATTAAACTTCTATGATAGGGCAATCAGAGACCCGATTAGATCATTTTATATTTTGGTTAATATAAGAATTCAACGAAATTCTATCACATTTGTTCAATTTACGTCGCTCCTATTTCAGATAGCTTATTGGGCTAAGCGGCATCTCAAAGCGCATGAAGTGGCGAGTAAAATGCACTATTAAACTTCTAGGGTAGGGCGAACAAAGACCCGATTAGATCATTTTACATTAAGGTTAATATAAGAATTCAGCGAAATTCTATCACATTTGTTCAATTTACATCGCTCCTATTTCAGATAGCGACTTGTGCTAAGCGGCATCTCAAAGCGCAAGAAATGGCGAGTAAAATGCACTATTAAACTTCTAGGGTAGGGCAAACAGAGACCACATTAGATCATTTTATATTATGGTTAATTTAAGAATTCAGCGAAATTCTCTCACATTTGTTCAATTTACGTCGCTGATATTTCAGATAGCGTATTGGGCTAAGCGGCATCTCAAAGCGCAAGAAATGGCGAGTAAAATGCACTATTAAACTTCTAGGGTAGGGCAAACAGAGACCCGATTAGGTCATTTCATATTATGGTTAATTTAAGAATTCAGAAAAATTCTATCACATTTGTTCAATTTACGTCGCTCCTATTTCAGATAGCGTATTGGGCTAGGCGGCAACTTAAAGCGCGCGGAATGGCGAGTAAAATGCACTATTAAACTTCTAGGGTAATGCAAACAGAGACCCGATTGGATCATTTTATATTACGGTTAATATAAGAATTCAGCGAAATTCTATCACATTTGTTCAATTTACGTCGCTCCTATTTCAGATAGCTATTGGCCTAAGCGGCATCTCAAAGCGCATGAAATGACGAGAGAAATGCACTATTAAACTTCTTGGGTAGGGCGAACAGAGACCCGATTAAGTCATTTCATATTATGGTTAATTTAAGAACTAAGAAAAATTCTATCACATTTGTTCAATTTACGTCGCTCCTATTTCAGATAGCGTACACGGATAGGCGGCATCTTAAAGCGCGAGGAATGGCGAGTAAAATGCACTATTAAACTTCTATGATAGGGCAATCAGAGACCCGATTAGATCATTTTATATTTTGGTTAATATAAGAATTCAGCGAAATTCTATCACATTTGTTTAATTTACGTCGCTCCTATTTCAGATAGCGTATTGGGATAAGCGGCATCTCAAAGCGCATGAAATGCCGAGTAAAATGCGCTATTAAACTTCTAGGGTAGGGCAATCAGAGACCCGATTAGATCATTTTATATTATGGTTAATTTAAGAATTCAGCAAAATTCTATCACATTTGTTCAATTTACGTCGTTCCTGTTTCAGATAGCATACTGGGCTAGGCGGCAACTTAAAGCGCGCGGAATGGCGAGTAAAATGCACTATTAAACTTCTATGATAGGGCAATCAGAGACCCGATTAGATCATTTTATATTATGGTTAATAAAAGAATTCATCGAAATTCTATCACATTTGTTCAATTTACATCGCTCCTATTTCAGATAGCGTACTGGGCTAAGCGGCATCTCAAAGTGCAAGAAATGGCGAGTAAAATGCACTATTAAACTTCTAGGATAAGGCAAACAGAGACCCGATTAGATCATTTTATATTACGGTTAATATAAGAATTCAGCGTAATTCTGTGACATTTGTTCAACTTACGTAGCTCCTATTTCAGATAGCGTGCTGGGCTAGGCGGCATCTTAAAGCGCGTGGAAGGGCGAGTAAAATGCACTTCTAAACTTCTATGATAGTGCAGTGAGAGTTCCGAATAGATCATTTTATATTTTGTTTACTATAACATTTCAGGGAAATTCTATCACATTTGTTCAATTTACGTCGCTCCTATTTCAGATAGCGTATTGGGCTAAGCGGCATCTCAAAGCGCAAGAAATGGCGAGTAAAATGCACTATTAAGCTTCTAGGGTTGGGCACATAGAGACCCGATTAGATCATTTTATATTATGGTTAATTTAAGAATTCAGCGAAATCCTATCACATTTGTTCATTTTACGTCGCTCCTATTTCAGATAGCGTATTGGGCTAAGCGGCATCTCAAAGCGCAAGAAATGGCGAGTAAAATGCACTATTAAACTTCTAGGGTAGGGCAAACAGAGACCCCATTTGATCATTTTATATTATGGTTAATTTAAGAATTCAGCGAAATTCTATCACATTTTTTCAATTTACGTCGCTCCTATTTCAGATAGTGTACTGGGCTAGGCGGCATCTTAAAGCGCGTGGAAGGGCGAGTAAAATGCACTACTAAACGTCTATGATAGGGCAATCAGAGTCCCGTTTAGATCATTTTATATTTTCTTTAATATAAGATTTCAGGGAAATTCTATCACATTTGTTCAATTTACGTCGCTCCTATTTCAGATTGCTATTGGGCTAAGCGGCATCTCAAAGCGCATGAAATGACGAGAGAAATGCACTATTAAACTTCTTGGGTAGGGCGAACAGAGACCCGATTACATCATTTTATATTATGGTCAATTTAAGAATTCAGCAAAATGCTATCACATTTGTTCAATTTACATCGCTCCTATTTCAGATAGCGTATTGGGGTAAGCGGCATCTCAAAGCGCATGGAATGACGAGTAAAATGCACTAATAAACTTCTAGGATAAGGCAAACGGAGATCCGATTAGACCATTTTATATTACGGTTAATATAAGAATTCAGCGTAATTCTATCACATTTGTTCAACTTACGTCGCTCCTATTTCAGATAGCGTACTGGGCGACGCGGCATCTTAAAGCGCGTGGAATGGCGAGCAAAATGCACTCTTAATCTTCTATGATAGGGCAATCAGAGACCCGATTAGATCATTTTATATTTTGGTTAATATAAGAATTCAGCGAAATTCTATCACATTTGTTCAATTTACGTCGCTCCTATTTCAGATAGCGTATTGGGCTAAGCGGCACCTCAAAGCGCAAGAAATGGCGAGTAAAGTGCACTATTAAACTTCTAGGGTAGGGCAAACAGAGACCCCATTTGATCATTTTATATTATGGTTAATTTAAGAATTCAGCGAAATTCTATCACATTTGTTCAATTTACGTTGCTCCTATTTCAGATAGCGTACTGGGCTAGGCGGCATCTTAAAGCGCGTGGAATGACGAGTAAATGCACTATTAACTTCTATGATAGGGCAATCAGAGACCCGATTAGATCATTTTATATTTTGGTTAATATAAGAATTCAGCGAAATTCTATCACATTTGTTCAATTTACGTCGTTCCTATTTCAGATAGCGTACTGGGCTAGGCGGCAACTTAAAGCGTGTGTAATGGCGAGTAAAATGCACTATTAAACTTCTATGATAGGGCAATCAGAGACCCGATTAGATCATTTTATATTTTGGTTAATATAAGAATTCAGCGAAATTCTATCACATTTGTTCAATTTACGTCGCTCCAATTTCAGATAGCTTACTGTGCTAAGCGGCATCGCAAAGCGCATGAATTGACGAGTGAAATGCACTATTAAACTTCTTGGGTAGGGCGAACAAAGACCCGATTAGATCATTTTACATTAAGGTTAATATAAGGATTCAGCGAAATTCTATCACATTTGTTCAATTTACATCGCTCCTATTTCAGATAGCGACTTGTGCTAAGCGGCATCTCAAAGCGCAGGAAATGGCGAGTAAAATGCACTATTAAACTTCTAGGGTAGGGCAAACAGAGACCCCATTAGATCATTTTATATTATGGTTAATTTAAGAATTCAGCGAAATTCTCTCACATTTGTTCAATTTACGTCGCTGATATTTCAGATGGCGTATTGGACTAAGCGGCATCTTAAAGCGTGTGTAATGGCGAGTAAAATGCACTATTAAACTTCTACGATAGGGCAATCAGAGACCCGATTAGATCATTTTACATTAAGGTTAATATAAGAATTCAGCGAAATTCTATCACATTTGTTCAATTTACATCGCTCCTATTTCAGATAGCGACTTGTGCTAAGCGGCATCTCAAAGTGCAAGAAATGGCGAGTAAAATGCACTATTAAACTTCTAGGATAAGGCAAACAGAGACCCGATTAGATCATTTTATATTACGGTTAATATAAGAATTCAGCGTAATTCTGTGACATTTGTTCAACTTACGTAGCTCCTATTTCAGATAGCTTATTGGGCTAAGCGGCATCTCAAAGTGCATGAAGTGGCGAGTAAAATGCACTATTAAACTTCTAGGGTAGGGCGAACAAAGACTCGATTAGATCATTTTACATTAAGGTTAATATAAGAATTCAGCGACATTCAATCACATTTGTTCAATTTACATCGCTCCTATTTCAGATAGCGACTTGTGCTAAGCGGCATCTCAAAGCGCAAGAAATGGCGAGTAAAATGCACTATTAAACTTCTAGGGTAGGGCAAACAGAGACCCGATTAGATCATTTTATATTACGGTTAATATAAGAATTCAGCGTAATTCTGTGACATTTGTTCAACTTACGTAGCTCCTATTTCAGATAGCGTACTGGGCTAGGCGGCAACTTAAAGCGCGTGGAATGGTGAGTAAAATGCACTATTAAACTTCTAGGGTAGGGCGAACAAAGACTCGATTAGATCATTTTACATTAAGGTTAATATAAGAATTCAGCAAAATTCTATCACATTTGTTCAATTTACGTCGCTCCTATTTCAGATAGCGTACTGGGCTAGGCGGCATCTTAAAGCGCGTGGAGTGACGAGTAAAATGCACTATTAAACTTCTATGATAGGGCAATCAGAGACCCGATTAGATCATTTTATATTTTGGTTAATATAAGAATTCAACGAAATTCTATCACATTTGTTCAATTTACGTCGCTCCTATTTCAGATAGCTTATTGGGCTAAGCGGCATCTCAAAGCGCATGAAGTGGCGAGTAAAATGCACTATTAAACTTCTAGGGTAGGGCGAACAAAGACCCGATTAGATCATTTTACATTAAGGTTAATATAAGAATTCAGCGAAATTCTATCACATTTGTTCAATTTACATCGCTCCTATTTCAGATAGCGACTTGTGCTAAGCGGCATCTCAAAGCGCAAGAAATGGCGAGTAAAATGCACTATTAAACTTCTAGGGTAGGGCAAACAGAGACCACATTAGATCATTTTATATTATGGTTAATTTAAGAATTCAGCGAAATTCTCTCACATTTGTTCAATTTACGTCGCTGATATTTCAGATAGCGTATTGGGCTAAGCGGCATCTCAAAGCGCAAGAAATGGCGAGTAAAATGCACTATTAAACTTCTAGGGTAGGGCAAACAGAGACCCGATTAGGTCATTTCATATTATGGTTAATTTAAGAATTCAGAAAAATTCTATCACATTTGTTCAATTTACGTCGCTCCTATTTCAGATAGCGTATTGGGCTAGGCGGCAACTTAAAGCGCGCGGAATGGCGAGTAAAATGCACTATTAAACTTCTAGGGTAATGCAAACAGAGACCCGATTGGATCATTTTATATTACGGTTAATATAAGAATTCAGCGAAATTCTATCACATTTGTTCAATTTACGTCGCTCCTATTTCAGATAGCTATTGTCCTAAGCGGCATCTCAAAGCGCATGAAATGACGAGAGAAATGCACTATTAAACTTCTTGGGTAGGGCGAACAGAGACCCGATTAAGTCATTTCATATTATGGTTAATTTAAGAACTAAGAAAAATTCTATCACATTTGTTCAATTTACGTCGCTCCTATTTCAGATAGCGTACACGGATAGGCGGCATCTTAAAGCGCGAGGAATGGCGAGTAAAATGCACTATTAAACTTCTATGATAGGGCAATCAGAGACCCGATTAGATCATTTTATATTTTGGTTAATATAAGAATTCAGCGAAATTCTATCACATTTGTTTAATTTACGTCGCTCCTATTTCAGATAGCGTATTGGGATAAGCGGCATCTCAAAGCGCATGAAATGCCGAGTAAAATGCGCTATTAAACTTCTAGGGTAGGGCAATCAGAGACCCGATTAGATCATTTTATATTATGGTTAATTTAAGAATTCAGCAAAATTCTATCACATTTGTTCAATTTACGTCGTTCCTATTTCAGATAGCATACTGGGCTAGGCGGCAACTTAAAGCGCGCGGAATGGCGAGTAAAATGCACTATTAAACTTCTATGATAGGGCAATCAGAGACCCGATTAGATCATTTTATATTATGGTTAATAAAAGAATTCATCGAAATTCTATCACATTTGTTCAATTTACATCGCTCCTATTTCAGATAGCGTACTGGGCTAAGCGGCATCTCAAAGTGCAAGAAATGGCGAGTAAAATGCACTATTAAACTTCTAGGATAAGGCAAACAGAGACCCGATTAGATCATTTTATATTACGGTTAATATAAGAATTCAGCGTAATTCTGTGACATTTGTTCAACTTACGTAGCTCCTATTTCAGATAGCGTGCTGGGCTAGGCGGCATCTTAAAGCGCGTGGAAGGGCGAGTAAAATGCACTTCTAAACTTCTATGATAGTGCAGTGAGAGTTCCGAATAGATCATTTTATATTTTGTTTACTATAACATTTCAGGGAAATTCTATCACATTTGTTCAATTTACGTCGCTCCTATTTCAGATAGCGTATTGGGCTAAGCGGCATCTCAAAGCGCAAGAAATGGCGAGTAAAATGCACTATTAAGCTTCTAGGGTTGGGCACATAGAGACCCGATTAGATCATTTTATATTATGGTTAATTTAAGAATTCAGCGAAATCCTATCACATTTGTTCATTTTACGTCGCTCCTATTTCAGATAGCGTATTGGGCTAAGCGGCATCTCAAAGCGCAAGAAATGGCGAGTAAAATGCACTATTAAACTTCTAGGGTAGGGCAAACAGAGACCCCATTTGATCATTTTATATTATGGTTAATTTAAGAATTCAGCGAAATTCTATCACATTTTTTCAATTTACGTCGCTCCTATTTCAGATAGTGTACTGGGCTAGGCGGCATCTTAAAGCGCGTGGAAGGGCGAGTAAAATGCACTACTAAACGTCTATGATAGGGCAATCAGAGTCCCGTTTAGATCATTTTATATTTTCTTTAATATAAGATTTCAGGGAAATTCTATCACATTTGTTCAATTTACGTCGCTCCTATTTCAGATAGCTATTGGGCTAAGCGGCATCTCAAAGCGCATGAAATGACGAGAGAAATGCACTATTAAACTTCTTGGGTAGGGCGAACAGAGACCCGATTACATCATTTTATATTATGGTCAATTTAAGAATTCAGCAAAATGCTATCACATTTGTTCAATTTACATCGCTCCTATTTCAGATAGCGTATTGGGGTAAGCGGCATCTCAAAGCGCATGGAATGACGAGTAAAATGCACTAATAAACTTCTAGGATAAGGCAAACGGAGATCCGATTAGACCATTTTATATTACGGTTAATATAAGAATTCAGCGTAATTCTATCACATTTGTTCAACTTACGTCGCTCCTATTTCAGATAGCGTACTGGGCGACGCGGCATCTTAAAGCGCGTGGAATGGCGAGCAAAATGCACTCTTAATCTTCTATGATAGGGCAATCAGAGACCCGATTAGATCATTTTATATTTTGGTTAATATAAGAATTCAGCGAAATTCTATCACATTTGTTCAATTTACGTCGCTCCTATTTCAGATAGCGTATTTGGCTAAGCGGCACCTCAAAGCGCAAGAAATGGCGAGTAAAGTGCACTATTAAACTTCTAGGGTAGGGCAAACAGAGACCCCATTTGATCATTTTATATTATGGTTAATTTAAGAATTCAGCGAAATTCTATCACATTTGTTCAATTTACGTTGCTCCTATTTCAGATAGCGTACTGGGCTAGGCGGCATCTTAAAGCGCGTGGAATGACGAGTAAAATGCACTATTAAACTTCTATGATAGGGCAATCAGAGACCCGATTAGATCATTTTATATTTTGGTTAATATAAGGATTCAGCGTAATTCTATCACATTTGTCCAATTTACGTCGCTCCTATTTCAGATAGCGTATTGGGCTAAGCGGCATCTCAAAGCGCATGAAATGGCGAGTAAAATGCACTATTAAACTTCTAGGGTAAGGCAAACAGAGACCCGATTAGATCATTTTATATTACGGTTAATATAAGAATGCAGCGTAATTCTATCACATTTGTTCAACATACGTCGCTCCTATTTCAGATAGTGTACTGGGCTAGGCGGCATCTTAAAGCGCGTGGAAGGGCGAGTAAAATGCACTATTAAACTTCTAGGGTAGGGCAAACAGAGACCCCATTAGATCATTTTATATTATGGTTAATTTAAGAATTCAGCGAAATTCTCTCACATTTGTTCAATTTACGTCGCTGATATTTCAGATAGCGTATTGGGCTAAGCGGCATCTCAAAGCGCAAGAAATGGCGAGTAAAATGCACTATTAAACTTCTAGGGTAAGGCAAACAGAGACCTGATTAGGTAATTTCATATTATGGTTAATTTAAGAATTCAGAAAAATTCTATCACATTTGTTCAATTTACGTCGCTCCTATTTCAGATAGCATACTCGGCTAGGCGGTAACTTAAAGCGCGCGGAATGGCGAGTAAAATGCACTATTAAACTTCTATGATAGGGCTATCAGAGACCCGATTAGATCATTTTATATTATGGTTAATTTAAGAATTCAGCGAAATTCTATCACATTTGTTCAATTTACATCGCTCCTATTTCAGATAGCGTATTGGGCTAAGCGGCATCTCAATGCGCATGAAATGACCAGTAAAACGCACTACTAAACTTCTAGGATAAGGCAAACGGTGACCCGATTAGACCATTTCATATTACGGTTAATATAAGAATTCAGCGTTATTCTATCACATTTGTTCAACTTACGTCGCTCCTATTTCAGATAGCGCACTGGGCTAGGCGGCAACATAAACCGCGTGGAATGGCGAGTAAAATGCACTATTAAACTTCTATGATAGGGCAATCAGAGACCCGATTAGTTCATTTTATATTTTGGTTAATATAAGAATCCAGCGAAATTCTATCACATTTGTTCAATTTACATCGCTCCTATTTCAGATAGCGACTTGTGCTAAGCGGCATCTCAAAGCGCAAGAAATGGCGAGTAAAATGCACTATTAAACTTCTAGGGTAGGGCAAACAGAGACCCCATTAGATCATTTTATATTATGGTTAATTTAAGAATTCAGCGAAATTCTATCACATTTGTTCAATTCACGTCGCTCCTATTTCAGATAGCATATTGGGCTAAGCGGCATCTCAAAGCGCATGAAATGGCGAGTAAAATGCACTATTAAACTTCTAGGGTAGGGCAATCAGAGACCCGATTAGATCATTTTATATTTTGGTTAATAAAAGAAATCATCGAAATTCTATCACATTTGTTCAATTTACATCGCTCCTATTTCAGATAGCGTACTGGGCTAAGCGGCATCTCACAGTGCAAGAAAGGGCGAGTAAAATGCACTATTAAACTTCTTGGGTAGGGCGAACAGAGACCCGATTACAAGATTTTATATTATGGTTAATTTAAGAATTCAGCAAAATTCTATCACATTTGTTCAATTTACGTCGCTCCTATTTCAGATAGCGTACTGTGCTAGGCGGCATCTTAAAGCGCGTGGAATGGCGAGTAAAATGCACTATTAAACTTCTATAATAGGGCAATCAGAGACCCGATTAGATCATTTTATATTTTGGTTAATATAAGGATTCAGCGTAATTCTATCACATTTGTTCAATTTACGTCGCTCCTATTTCAGATAGCGTATTGGGCTAAGCGGCATCTCAAAGCGCATGAAATGGCGAGTGAAATGCACTATTAAACTTCTAGGGTAAGGCAAACAGAGACCCGATTAGATCATTTTATATTACGGTTAATATAAGAATTCAGCGTAATTCTATCACATTTGTTCAACATACATCGCTCCTATTTCAGATAGTGTACTGGGCTAGGCGGCATCTTAACGCGCGTGGAAGGGCGAGTAAAATGCACTTCTAAACTTCTATGATAGGGCAATGAGAGTTCCGAATAGATCATTTTATATTTTGTTTACTATAACATTTCAGGGAAATTCTATCACATTTGTTCAATTTACGTCGCTCCTATTTCAGATAGCGTGTTGGGCTAAGCGGCATCTCAAAGCGCAAGAAATGGCGAGTAAAATGCACTATTAAGCTTCTAGGGTTGGGCACATAGAGACCCGATTAGATCATTTTATATTATGGTTAATTTAAGAATTCAGCGAAATCCTATCACATTTGTTCATTTTACGTCGCTCCTATTTCAGATAGCGTATTGGGCTAAGCGGCATCTCAAAGCGCAAGAAATGGCGAGTAAAATGCACTATTAAACTTCTAGGGTAGGGCAAACAGAGACCCCATTAGATCATTTTATATTTTGGTTAATATAAGAATTCAGCGAAATTCTATCACATTTTTTCAATTTACGTCGCTCCTATTTCAGATAGTGTACTGGGCTAGGCGGCATCTTAAAGCGCGTGGAAGGGCGAGTAAAATGCACTACTAAACGTCTATGATAGGGCAATCAGAGTCCCGTTTAGATCATTTTATATTTTCTTTAATATAAGATTTCAGGGAAATTCTATCACATTTGTTCAATTTACGTCGCTCCTATTTCAGATAGCTATTGGGCTAAGCGGCATCTCAAAGCGCATGAAATGACGAGAGAAATGCACTATTAAACTTCTTGGGTAGGGCGAACAGAGACCCGATTACATCATTGTATATTATGGTCAATTTAAGAATTCAGCAAAATTCTATCACATTTGTTCAATTTACATCGCTCCTATTTCAGATAGCGTATTGGGCTAAGCGGCATCTCAAAGCGCATGGAATGACGAGTAAAATGCACTAATAAACTTCTAGGATAAGGCAATCAGAGACCCGATTAGATCATTTTATATTTTGGTTAATATAAGAATTCAGCGAAATTCTATCACATTTGTTTAATTTACGTCGCTCCTATTTCAGATAGCGTATTGGGCTAAGCGGCATCTCAAAGCGCATGAAATGGCGAGTAAAATGCACTATTAAACTTCTAGGGTAGGGCAATCAGAGACCAGATTAGATCATTTTATATTATGGTTAATTTAAGAATTCAGCAAAATTCTATCACATTTGTTCAGTTTACGTCGTTCCTATTTCAGATAGCATACTGGGCTAGGCGGCATCTTAAAGCGCGTGGAATGGCGAGTAAAATGCACTATTAAACTTCTATAATAGGGCAATCAGAGACCCGATTAGATCATTTTATATTTTGGTTAATATAAGGATTCAGCGTAATTCTATCACATTTGTTCAATTTACGTCGCTCCTATTTCAGATAGCGTATTGGGCTAAGCGGCATCTCAAAGCGCATGAAATGGCGAGTAAAATGCACTATTAAACTTCTAGGGTAAGGCAAACAGAGACCCGATTAGATCATTTTATATTACGGTTAATATAAGAATGCAGCGTAATTCTATCACATTTGTTCAACATACGTCGCTCCTATTTCAGATAGTGTACTGGGCTAGGCGGCATCTTAAAGCGCGTGGAAGGGCGAGTAAAATGCACTATTAAACTTCTAGGGTAGGGCAAACAGAGACCCCATTAGATCATTTTATATTATGGTTAATTTAAGAATTCAGCGAAATTCTCTCACATTTGTTCAATTTACGTCGCTGATATTTCAGATAGCGTATTGGGCTAAGCGGCATCTCAAAGCGCAAGAAATGGCGAGTAAAATGCACTATTAAACTTCTAGGGTAAGGCAAACAGAGACCTGATTAGGTAATTTCATATTATGGTTAATTTAAGAATTCAGAAAAATTCTATCACATTTGTTCAATTTACGTCGCTCCTATTTCAGATAGCATACTCGGCTAGGCGGTAACTTAAAGCGCGCGGAATGGCGAGTAAAATGCACTATTAAACTTCTATGATAGGGCTATCAGAGACCCGATTAGATCATTTTATATTATGGTTAATTTAAGAATTCAGCGAAATTCTATCACATTTGTTCAATTTACATCGCTCCTATTTCAGATAGCGTATTGGGCTAAGCGGCATCTCAATGCGCATGAAATGACCAGTAAAACGCACTACTAAACTTCTAGGATAAGGCAAACGGTGACCCGATTAGACCATTTCATATTACGGTTAATATAAGAATTCAGCGTTATTCTATCACATTTGTTCAACTTACGTCGCTCCTATTTCAGATAGCGCACTGGGCTAGGCGGCAACATAAACCGCGTGGAATGGCGAGTAAAATGCACTATTAAACTTCTATGATAGGGCAATCAGAGACCCGATTAGTTCATTTTATATTTTGGTTAATATAAGAATCCAGCGAAATTCTATCACATTTGTTCAATTTACATCGCTCCTATTTCAGATAGCGACTTGTGCTAAGCGGCATCTCAAAGCGCAAGAAATGGCGAGTAAAATGCACTATTAAACTTCTAGGGTAGGGCAAACAGAGACCCCATTAGATCATTTTATATTATGGTTAATTTAAGAATTCAGCGAAATTCTATCACATTTGTTCAATTCACGTCGCTCCTATTTCAGATAGCATATTGGGCTAAGCCGCATCTCAAAGCGCATGAAATGGCGAGTAAAATGCACTATTAAACTTCTAGGGTAGGGCAATCAGAGACCCGATTAGATCATTTTATATTTTGGTTAATAAAAGAAATCATCGAAATTCTATCACATTTGTTCAATTTACATCGCTCCTATTTCAGATAGCGTACTGGGCTAAGCGGCATCTCACAGCGCAAGAAAGGGCGAGTAAAATGCACTATTAAACTTCTTGGGTAGGGCGAACAGAGACCCGATTACAAGATTTTATATTATGGTTAATTTAAGAATTCAGCAAAATTCTATCACATTTGTTCAATTTACGTCGCTCCTATTTCAGATAGCGTACTGTGCTAGGCGGCATCTTAAAGCGCGTGGAATGGCGAGTAAAATGCACTATTAAACTTCTATAATAGGGCAATCAGAGACCCGATTAGATCATTTTATATTTTGGTTAATATAAGGATTCAGCGTAATTCTATCACATTTGTTCAATTTACGTCGCTCCTATTTCAGATAGCGTATTGGGCTAAGCGGCATCTCAAAGCGCATGAAATGGCGAGTGAAATGCACTATTAAACTTCTAGGGTAAGGCAAACAGAGACCCGATTAGATCATTTTATATTACGGTTAATATAAGAATTCAGCGTAATTCTATCACATTTGTTCAACATACATCGCTCCTATTTCAGATAGTGTACTGGGCTAGGCGGCATCTTAAAGCGCGTGGAAGGGCGAGTAAAATGCACTTCTAAACTTCTATGATAGGGCAATGAGAGTTCCGAATAGATCATTTTATATTTTGTTTACTATAACATTTCAGGGAAATTCTATCACATTTGTTCAATTTACGTCGCTCCTATTTCAGATAGCGTGTTGGGCTAAGCGGCATCTCAAAGCGCAAGAAATGGCGAGTAAAATGCACTATTAAGCTTCTAGGGTTGGGCACATAGAGACCCGATTAGATCATTTTATATTATGGTTAATTTAAGAATTCAGCGAAATCCTATCACATTTGTTCATTTTACGTCGCTCCTATTTCAGATAGCGTATTGGGCTAAGCGGCATCTCAAAGCGCAAGAAATGGCGAGTAAAATGCACTATTAAACTTCTAGGGTAGGGCAAACAGAGACCCCATTAGATCATTTTATATTTTGGTTAATATAAGAATTCAGCGAAATTCTATCACATTTTTTCAATTTACGTCGCTCCTATTTCAGATAGTGTACTAGGCTAGGCGGCATCTTAAAGCGCGTGGAAGGGCGAGTAAAATGCACTACTAAACGTCTATGATAGGGCAATCAGAGTCCCGTTTAGATCATTTTATATTTTCTTTAATATAAGATTTCAGGGAAATTCTATCACATTTGTTCAATTTACGTCGCTCCTATTTCAGATAGCTATTGGGCTAAGCGGCATCTCAAAGCGCATGAAATGACGAGAGAAATGCACTATTAAACTTCTTGGGTAGGGCGAACAGAGACCCGATTACATCATTGTATATTATGGTCAATTTAAGAATTCAGCAAAATTCTATCACATTTGTTCAATTTACATCGCTCCTATTTCAGATAGCGTATTGGGCTAAGCGGCATCTCAAAGCGCATGGAATGACGAGTAAAATGCACTAATAAACTTCTAGGATAAGGCAATCAGAGACCCGATTAGATCATTTTATATTTTGGTTAATATAAGAATTCAGCGAAATTCTATCACATTTGTTTAATTTACGTCGCTCCTATTTCAGATAGCGTATTGGGCTAAGCGGCATCTCAAAGCGCATGAAATGGCGAGTAAAATGCACTATTAAACTTCTAGGGTAGGGCAATCAGAGACCAGATTAGATCATTTTATATTATGGTTAATTTAAGAATTCAGCAAAATTCTATCACATTTGTTCAGTTTACGTCGTTCCTATTTCAGATAGCATACTGGGCTAGGCGGCATCTTAAAGCGCGTGGAATGGCGAGTAAAATGCACTATTAAACATCTATAATAGGGCAATCAGAGACCCGATTAGATCATTTTATATTTTGGTTAATATAAGGATTCAGCGTAATTCTATCACATTTGTTCAATTTACGTCGCTCCTATTTCAGATAGCGTATTGGGCTAAGCGGCATCTCAAAGCGCATGAAATGGCGAGTAAAATGCACTATTAAACTTCTAGGGTAAGGCAAACAGAGACCCGATTAGATCATTTTATATTACGGTTAATATAAGAATGCAGCGTAATTCTATCACATTTGTTCAACATACGTCGCTCCTATTTCAGATAGTGTACTGGGCTAGGCGGCATCTTAAAGCGAGTGGAAGGGCGAGTAAAATGCACTATTAAACTTCTAGGGTAGGGCAAACAGAGACCCCATTAGATCATTTTATATTATGGTTAATTTAAGAATTCAGCGAAATTCTCTCACATTTGTTCAATTTACGTCGCTGATATTTCAGATAGCGTATTGGGCTAAGCGGCATCTCAAAGCGCAAGAAATGGCGAGTAAAATGCACTATTAAACTTCTAGCGTAAGGCAAACAGAGACCTGATTAGGTAATTTCATATTATGGTTAATTTAAGAATTCAGAAAAATTCTATCACATTTGTTCAATTTACGTCGCTCCTATTTCAGATAGCATACTCGGCTAGGCGGCAACTTAAAGCGCGCGGAATGGCGAGTAAAATGCACTATTAAACTTCTATGATAGGGCTATCAGAGACCCGATTAGATCATTTTATATTATGGTTAATTTAAGAATTCAGCGAAATTCTATCACATTTGTTCAATTTACATCGCTCCTATTTCAGATAGCGTATTGGGCTAAGCGGCATCTCAATGCGCATGAAATGACCAGTAAAACGCACTACTAAACTTCTAGGATAAGGCAAACGGAGACCCGATTAGACCATTTCATATTACGGTTAATATAAGAATTCAGCGTTATTCTATCACATTTGTTCAACTTACGTCGCTCCTATTTCAGATAGCGCACTGGGCTAGGCGGCAACATAAACCGCGTGGAATGGCGAGTAAAATGCACTATTAAACTTCTATGATAGGGCAATCAGAGACCCGATTAGTTCATTTTATATTTTGGTTAATATAAGAATCCAGCGAAATTCTATCACATTTGTTCAATTTACATCGCTCCTATTTCAGATAGCGACTTGTGCTAAGCGGCATCTCAAAGCGCAAGAAATAGCGAGTAAAATGCACTATTAAACTTCTAGGGTAGGGCAAACAGAGACCCCATTAGATCATTTTATATTATGGTTAATTTAAGAATTCAGCGAAATTCTATCACATTTGTTCAATTTACGTCGCTCCTATTTCAGATAGTGTACTGGGCTTTGCGGCATCTTAAAGCGCGTGGAAGGGCGAGTAAAATGCACTACAAAACGTCTATGATAGGGCAATCAGAGTCCCGTTTAGATCATTTTATATTTTCTTTAATATAAGATTTCAGGGAAATTCTATCACATTTGTTCAATTTACGTCGCTCCTATTTCAGATAGCTATTGGGCTAAGCGGCATCACAAAGCGCATGAAATGACGAGAGAAATGCACTATAAAACTTCTTGGGTAGGGCGAACAGAGACCCGATTACATCATTTTATATTATGGTCAATTTAAGAATTCAGCAAAATTCTATCACATTTGTTCAATTTACATCGCTCCTATTTCAGATAGCGACTTGTGCTAAGCGGCATCTCAAAGCGCAAGAAATGGCGGGTAAAATGCACTATTAAACTTCTAGGGTAGGGCAAACAGAGACCCGATTAGATCATTTTATATTACGGTTAATATAAGAATTCAGCGTAATTCTGTGACATTTGTTCAACTTACGTCGCTCCTATTTCAGATAGCGCACTGGGCTAGGCGGCAACAGAAACCGCGTGGAATGGCGAGTAAAATGCACTATTAAACTTCTATGATAGGGCAATCAGAGACCCGATTAGTTCATTTTATATTTTGGTTAATATAAGAATCCAGCGAAATTCTATCACATTTGTTCAATTTACATCGCTCCTATTTCAGATAGCGACTTGTGCTAAG